>OX424443.1:18473901-18704000 GCA_949152495.1 Lasius fuliginosus | reverse complement strand
ACGATTCTGCAATAAATTATCAATAAAAATACCACGTTTTCATTGTTAATACTCGAAATTAGTCTTAAAACAAACTTCTCATTATTTTTTATTACTCATTAATTACTTCTCAAGAAACTGCTTTTAGCGTAACCCAGGAACAACGTCGTGGACGTAGCAGTTTTCTGTTCCCTTCGGGGTGCTTGATTAACGTGAGTCCCCTCGCCTCTCACAATTCGGGGTGCTTGAACGTGTGGTAACCCAGCCAGTGAAGGCAAGGTCGTGTGGTGATCCAGCCAGTGAAGGCAAGGTCGTGTGGTGATCCAGCCAGTGAAGGCAAGGTCGTGTGGTGACCCAACCAGTTAAGGCAAGGTCAAGTAGTGATCCAGCCAGTGAAGGCAAGGTCGTGTGGGGGGGGTGACCCAACCAGTTAAGGCAAGGTCAAGTAGTGACCCAGCCATTGAAGGCAAGGTCGTGTGGTGACCCAACCAGTTAAGGCAAGATCAAGTAGTGACCCAGCCAGTGAAGGCAAGGTCGTGTGGTCACCCAACCAGTTAAGGCAAGGTCAAGTAGTGACCCAGCCAGTGAAGGCAAGGTCGTGTGGTGACCCAACCAGTTAAGGCAAGATCAAGTAGTGACCCAGCCAGTGAAGGCAAGGTCGTGTGGTCACCCAACCAGTTAAGGCAAGGTCAAGTAGTGACCCAGCCAGTGAAGGCAAGGTCGTGTGGTGACCCAACCAGTTAAGGCAAGGTCAAGTAGTGACCCAGCCAGTGAAGGCAAGGTCGTGTGGTGACCCAACCAGTTAAGGCAAGTTCAAGTAGTGACCCAGCCAGTAAAGGCAAGGTCGTGTGGTGACCCAACCAGTTAAGGCAAGATCAAGTAGTGACCCAGCCAGTGAAGGCAAGGTCGTGTGTTCACCCAACCAGTTAAGGCAAGGTCAAGTAGTGACCCAGCCAGTGAAGGCAAGGTCGTGTGGTGACCCAACCAGTTAAGGCAAGATTGCATTGTTATCAGCTCTCTCCGCATGGAGGAGATGCTCAAAGTGTGCACCATTATTTTCTAAGGATAACAGTAATCGACAGCGAAAGTTACGTTGTACATTTTCTAGCATTAAAGGAGTTATAGCTTCACAAGCTCTTCTTATTCTTTCCATCATATTCAATTTTGTCGTTGGAGCTTTACTATACACTGCATCTTTAATGTATCCCCATAAAAAGAAATCAAGAGGGTTCAAATCCGGTGATCTCGGAGGCCACAGAACTGGTCCACCCCGCCCTATCCACCGATTTGGGAACCTTTGATTCAAAAACATCCGTACAATACGAGCATAATGAGCAGGAGCACCATCTTGTTGATACCATAAATTTAGTCTAACTGCAAGGGGAACATTCTCTAGGTATGCTGGCAAATCATTTTCGAGGAATTCTAAATACATTGGACTATTAATTGGACGTTCAAAAAAATGAGGTCCAATGACTTGGCCATTGCAAATGCCTACCCATACATATAAACTCCAACGATGTTGATTAAGCACCTCACGATACCAATGTGGATTTTCTGGTGACCAATAGTGGCAATTATGCCTATTGAGACTACCATTGCTGATGAATGTTGCTTCATCACTGAAACAAACATTACTAAAAAAATCTGGATTCTGATCTAGCATCTCAAGAGCCCATCTACAAAATTGTACTCTGAGTACGTAGTCGGCCTTACTTAATTCCTGTACCAGAGTAATATGATACGGATGGTAATTGACTGATCGTAACAATCTATGTGCCGTAGTTTGAGGGATTCCCAGTTCTCGTTCTATTTGACGGGTACTAATATGGGGATTTTGATGAACCATAGCCAAAACTGCGAGCAATCTAGGGTCATTATTATTATGAAGTCTATTCCTTCGCCTTTCGCGATGAAGTGGATTATTACGAGATCTCCTTTCAATGTTTATAATTTGTTGATCAGTAGGATGGCGGCGATTTGGGAATCGCTCTGCATAAGTACGGACAGTAAGTCTGTAATTTCTACCACACTCGCCAACGGTTATAAGAATATCGACTACTTCTGTAGGCGTATAATTTGCCATTTTACCAAAATTTTATCAGAGTACAAATGTTAAAAAAATACATAAACACTTGTGACTTTGGCACTAAATGGACAAAATTTTGGAGGGATACTTAGAGGAACTCCATCAGATGGAAAGTCCAAAATGTCTCGGTACTTTGGACCATTCAAGTTGCCTAAAGGGCAGGTTACGCTAAAAGCAGTTTCTTGAGAAGTAATTAATGAGTAATAAAAAATAATGAGAAGTTTGTTTTAAGACTAATTTCGAGTATTAACAATGAAAACGTGGTATTTTTATTGTTAATTTATTGCAGAATCGTAAGCATGGGTTCTCAGTAAGAGAAATCGAAGAAATTGAATTTCGTCGATTACAGCGCCATCTATCATGAATCGAGAAAAATGTTTCAGACAAATTGTATGTTTTTAGCCAAAGATTCCGAATATGCAATAAAAAATAGGGGTTCCTACTTAAGATTTCAAACTTGCCCCCCCTCACCGCCCAGGGGGAGGGGTGGGGGGGCTCATTTTAACGTCATTGTACGTCCCCCTCGAAATGACGAAATTTTGATTCTAAACATTTTTTCGTAGTGTGCTTATTTTTCGAGTTATTTGGCTGCCTAAGTTAAAATGGGTCACCCTGTATATATATACGTAATATATAATATATATGTATATATTTTTTTATTAATAATATTTAACATTAAAACATTCTAATGTTGTTTACTATTATTTTTACTAGATTATAAATATGAAATATAAATATGAAAGAAATAATTTTTAAATATCTTTTTTTCGCTTAATATAATCGCATTTTCTAAATGCATATGATCATATGATAGATTTAAATGAATAAAAAAAAATCCTCGAGAAGCTCGGATCCGAACTCTGATCTACTGCGTGAGACCGAACGCTTCCCTATCGAGCCACTGCGTATCATTATAAATAAGGTCTATTTAATCGGTACTTGTGTTACGTACTTGTATTCTTACGTTTATGCATATTCTTACGCTTATAATATTTTTATTGTAAAGGTAACAAAAAAGCGATATATAAAAAGGGAATAATTTTTAATGCAGATATATATTATTATGCATTATATGTAATAACAAATGTATTTTATTGTACGCAACACTTAACAAATACCAGATAACAAATATGTTATACAAAATATGTTATTTTAGCTTAGAAGAATTATCTTTTTTATCTGGAATCGTTTTTTCGGTCTACTTTAATTATACATTATATGCGGGACATGTATTAGCGATTCACAATTGTGGATGTAGCATGGACACAACCACATCCACTTTCAGTGGTATGGTAACATACTACCACGAAAATGGATGTGGGCATGTAGTTCCATGGCGGCTGTAAAATGGATGTAGAGGCGCTGCTGTACGGGACCGAAAGCTATCGTAAAGAAATCGCCGGGATGGTCGCTCTCACTCCGCTCGGGGCCTGGTGACTTCAGCGGCGGTAGTGACCGTGAGCGTACGTAGTCCTGGGTGGTCCTTTCTTCTGGGCAACAAGTCTGCTGGAGAAAGGTTAGCACAGCAAGCCTATTTGACTGCGCTGCAAAAAGTTAACGGTGTCGTGCCGTGTGAGTGTAATAATCAGGTAGAAATTGAGCCGTGACTGATATTAATTCTCGGCGCGCGCGGTCTTATATCCTGCGCTCGGCGGCTTTTGTCTGCGGAAAGACATTCCGCCGCTGCGCCGCGTAGCGGCGCGGTCTGGTACCGCTGTCGCTCCGTAAGAGCGCTCGCGGGAAAGCGTTGCTTTTCGGTTGCGTGAGCGTAGGCGCTTTGTGGCGCCGCTTAGGCCGCCACAATTATTAATACGAATAATAATAATAATAATAATAACTTACAGTATTATCTTATTGTTTTTATTATCTTGTTATTGTAATTTTTAAATGTTATTTCGAAAAAAAGACAAAAATGTAAGTGTTGGAGTAACAGAAAATGACTTATAAAATCGATTAACGTCGAATGCTGCAAAGTGATTTTCAACATCTTTTCCAAGAAAAAGGATCCGGATTTATTTTTCCGATACACAAGAATAGATATGAATATTTTTTTACGTTTTGTTTTATTAATAATACTTTTTCTATATTTGTCACTAAAAAATCCAAAAGCTCTACCGTCCGAACAATGCCTCACAATGACACTCAAGTATAACTCTTGGAAAGTATGTTAAAAATAAACAATAAAAAAATAAATTTTCCAAAATAATAGTTTATAATGAGCAGCAATCTTTATGGTATCTGCTTAGTTATATGCGTGTGAGTATTAAGATTTTATTTTTTTTCTCCGCAATTTGAAGTGAAAATACAAATGTATAAGGCTCAGTATGCAATATCATATGTCTGTGACGCCACATTTTTGTGATTTTTTGTGCAAGATATATATATAAGTCATAAATAGTATTTAAAAATAAAAATTGATTTACTAATAATTAAGATTTTATATTAATTTATAGCTTATATCTATGAAGTTCTTATTCGAAATAAAATATTTAGAAAGTTTTACGGAAAAATATTTATTCCAAAAATTATATCGAAAACCAATAGTTTACATTACTCTCCTTTACTCTCCTTTACACTACACTTCTTTATATTATATTTTTTTTACTTTACAAAATAGCGGCGTTTTGCTAAAGTATCTATTACCTAAAAACATTTTAGAACCTGGTTTTTCGCAGGAAGAATTATTATCCTGTAAAAACTGAAGACAAATTTTATTGCTACTCTGATATTTTTTACATTGGTTCATGTTCAAACTTTGAAACTTGCAAGTTTTAAAACAGCAAAAATTGAAGAAAATGTTAAATTGAATAATTTTTATTTTAGATCTAAAGATTTTTTGAACATCTTGTTTGTATGTATTCGAACACTTTAAATACACTTAATAGTAAAAGGCTCTGATATTAAATATATAAAAATGAAAGGAATGGGCTAATTAAGAGCCAGGCGCGGTAAATAATGCGCGTGATAATAATATGTATATGAAAATTTATTGTACGTTTCGGTCCTATGAAATACAAGGTCTCTTACAACTAGGCGAAAACTTTTGTCTGCCTACGTTTAATAAAGACAAAATCATAATGGAACTAATAAAGTGTGTGGAAAACAACATGAGCAAACTCCCCAGGAACATCTGTCTCAACATCCGTAATAGAGTAACTCCGATCATTAACAATCTTGCGAATTATTCCTTCAAATGTTCCCCACTAGACAGGAAGCTCACCGACGCGTCGCTTTCTACACAGGATTTTATACGCGATAATCCGGACGTGATCTTCACGAGAGCAGACAAAGGCGACGTTACCACAGCGCTTAATAAGGTAGATTATCTAGAAAAAATGAACGTTCTCCTCGGAGATACCAACACATATACTATACATCAATAAAGATCCCACGAAAAAACTTAGGAAAAAACGCGAGTTCATTGATGAAAAAACCTATAAGAAATTGAACTGCACGGACGGTGTTTTACCCGAGGGCCTATGGCTTGCCGAAGATTCACAAGCCAGGCTGCCTTCTTCGGGTAATAGTTTCGTCTAAGAACACTCCGCTTTACGGTTTCGCTGCCTTCCTACATAACATCATTCACAGTTCCATACCAATAGCCAATAGTTACATTGCCAATAGCTTCCAACTAGTAGATAAATTAACAAACACATACATACATGAAGGTTTTTCGCAAATCTCTTTAGATGTCACATTACTCTTCACCAACGTCCCGATAGAGCTAGCCTTGGACAGCATAGCAAAAAAATGGAGCTATATTGAAAAAATGTGCAATATATGTAACTCGCGATGATTTCTTGGCGGCGGTCAGGTTCGTCGACTCAACTTACTTCATGTTTAATAATGTGTACTATAAACAGACCTTCGGCACGCCTATGGGCTCTCCGCTTTCTCCGGTCATCGCCGATATCACTTTACAAGATCTGGAGACGAGGGCTGTCGAGATTCTTTCTATTAAATTACCTTTTTATTGCAGATATGTTGATGACATCACGTTGGCGATTCCTTTCTCATTGTTTAACACTGTACTACAGACCTTTAATTCCTTCCATCCGAGGTTGCAATTTACGATGGAGGAGGGGACCGACAGCAGTCTCAACTTTCTTGACATAACGATGTTTCTAAAAAATAATTTTATTATATTTGATTGGTACCATAAACCGACGTTTTGGGGAAGAAATACCTACCTACATTTTAAATCTCGACACCCTCTCTGCCATAAAAAAGGCACTGTCATCGGCCTCATTGATAGAGCTTTCCGACTCTCAAGTCCATGCTTTCACCAAAAAAACTTAGAATTCGTCATTAATATACTACTAACGAATGGATATCCATTAGAATTCATATTTACAACAATGCACACGCTTAAAAACACTCATTTACAATATAAAGAACAACAATGAGACTGTGACGAATTCCACGAATAATATTTCAGAGACGGTTTCTTACTTTAACATTCCATACGTACCGGTGATTTCTGGACAGTTTACGCCTGTGGTCTGTGATTTGCAAACCAAGCTTTCTTATACTGGCATTAACAAATTGAGGCGGTTCATCAAGGTGCATAAGGATAGGTTACCAAATAATTTACGGAACAACGTCATCTACAAAATCTCCTGTAAAGATTGCGACGCCTCATACGTTGGACAGACAAGCAAACTATTAAAAACTCGCCTGGCTGAACCATATAAATCGAAGAACAACACAACACTCTGTCATCACGGATCACAGGCTCACTGACCATGAGTTCGCTTGGGATAGAGTGGAGGTATTGGACGAAGAGCACATATACGGGAAGCGTATGATGTCGGAGATGATTTTCATAAAAAGACAGAAGAATAGCCTGAATATGCAGAGCGACACCGAAAGCCTACATCACACATACATCACCATGATGGAGAGATTACCGCAGATTTAAACATCGCGCGCATTGTTTATGTGTTCTGCGTTTCGTTTGTAACGGTTCGCCTTTCCCGACGCCGCGGATCAGGATCGCCGGTGCCAGGATTCGGGAGAAGGGGGAAACTCGAATTCGCTTTCCTTTGTCGATAATAACGATTCTTTATTATAAGCTTATTAATGTACAGAAGGTAGGCCAGCAGATGGCTGTCAAGCAGTGCTCTTAACCCTACGTATAGCAGGCAAGCAGTAAGCTTACAACTAGGCAGGGGGGGTATATACGAGCGGGGAGCCACGCAGAAGGCGTGCGAGCAAGAACCGACCGAACGGTTTACAAGCAAGCGAACTTATAGCTACGCGTAATGTCTAAGCGGGAAAGCCACGCAGAAGGCGTGCAAGCAGGCACGTGGCCGAGCAGCGATCAAGCAGGTAAACTTATGACTACGCGGAATGTACAACGGGGAAGCCACGCAGAAGGCGTGCAAGCAGGCAAGCTGCCGAGCAGCGGTCAAGCAGATAACTTATGACTACGCGGAATGTACAACGGGGAAGCCACGCAGAAGGCGTGCAAGCAGATAAGCTGCCGAGCAGCGATCAAGCAGGTAACTTATGACTACGCGGAATGTACAACGAGGAAACCACGCTGAAGGCGTGCAAGCAGGTAAGCTGCCGAGCAGCGGTCAAGCAGGTAACTTATGACTACGCGAAATGTACAACGAGGAAACCACGCTGAAGGCGTGCAAGCAGGTAAGCTGCCGAACAGCGGTCAAGCAGGTAACTTATGACTACGCGGAATGTACAACGAGGAAACCACGCTGAAGGCGTGCAAGTAGGTAAGCTGCCGAGCAGCGGTCAAGCAGGTAACTTATGACTACGCGGAATGTACAACGAGGAAACCACGCTGAAGGCGTGCAAACAGGTAAGCTGCCGAGCAGCGGTCAAGCAGGTAAACTTAGGACTACGCGGAATCTACAACGAGGAAACCACGCTAAGAATGTGCAAGCGGGGAAGCTTAAATCTACGCGGAGTGTATATATAAGCCGAAGCGGAACCAGCGACCGGGTGCTCCCGGCGTCACAGCGAGTACGCCCGCTGCCTGGCTTTAACGGGATCGGAGAAACGGTAGCCAGCAACCGGGTACTCCCGGCGTCACAGCGAGTACGCCCGCTGCCTGGCTTTAACGGGATCGGAGAAACGGAACCAGTGTCCGGGTACATCCGGCGATACAGCGAGTACACCCGCTATCTGGTAGTCTGGGATCCGGAGTCACAGGAGTCGGGATCAGGACTGGTGTCGATACGCTCGCCGGCGCGCCTTATATACCCGGCTGCGCGTGGTGAGGGTGGTCCCTCCGGTGGGGGCCACGCCCACTGGTGTCGGCGTTTGGGGGGCGCCAAAGGCGCCGAGCCTCGTTTTTCGGGCGGATGGTCGACCCGAGATGCTGACCAGTAACAAGGCATATCGTGCCTTGTTACACGTTTAATTATTGATTAGCTGTATTTGTTTATATGCCGACACACACAATGTCATACGTCCTTTTCGTTTAAATGACAGTTGTGCTTTGTTCTTTATGACTAATGGTGCTTTACTGCGATGGATATTGTGAGCCTATCCCGTATAAAATTTACATTTATATAATATATGCCTTTCTCATCCGTATTGCATTTAAGGCGTCACACTCCGCATTGTATTCTGGGAAACATATCCGAATGTTTCTTCCTATGGCGGGTACCGAGAGAAGGCTCACGAGGCTTGTCCATCGTTGTTAACGACCGTGCTCAGATTGTTTAAAGATTATATGTATGTATTGCATTTTTTAATTTTATTTCTACATTGACGATCCACACTAATTTTCTTTTCTTTTATATTTACATTGACAGTTTGCTGAAGAGGGTCCAATTCTAGGACCGAAACGTACAATAAATTTTCATATACATATTATCACGCGCATTATTTACCGCGCCTGGCTCTTAATTAGCCCGTTTCTTTCATTTTTATAATTTTAAATACAGTAAATATAACTAATGTTAATTAATGTTAATATAACTAAAATATAACTATTAACTATTACTAATACTACTAACTATATTAACTACTAAAATATAACTAGTGTAACTAATGAAATATAATTAATATAAAATATGATCAGTAAATATGTATAAGTAACTTTAAATTAAATTTAAACTCGCCAAATTTAGGCAGTATGGCGTCCTCTTTGAATATATTCATACTGCCATGGTACTTCATCCTCTGCAGTTAAAAAATATTTTGCCAAAGTATCTCTTTGCCGAAATGCTTTTCGCGCCGCTCGGCAAGGAGGTCCTTTTCTCATAGTTTGTATATTGCTTTTTTCGGCTAATCTCCAACCTCCTGGGGTCAAATTGCCATTTTCGTCTTCACAATCAACGAAATTTAGAGGACAATACGTTCTTTTTAATGCAGGTTGTTCATCGTTCACTGATTTCAAAAAATTGTGAAGACAAATAGCACTTACTATAATATTATCAGCAGTAGTAGGATTAACAGCAATTGGTCTCCAAAAAATTCTCCATCGAGCGGCTAAAATACCAAAAGCGTTTTCGATAGTACGTCTAGCGCGAGAAAGTCGATAATTAAAAATTTTTTTTTTTCATTAAGATGTCTTTTTGAGTATGGTTTCATCATACTTTCTGTAAGTGCAAAAGCATCAAATGTTTTGTCCGCGACAAAAAAAACATGGCATTTGCAACTCAGAACCGGATAATTTTGCATTTCCCTTCGGCAAATTTAAATTATTTTCACGGAGTAATGTTGACATATTAGATTCAGCGAACACTCTACCAACAGATTCACTATCATATGAACCGACGTCCATTAAAGTAAATTTATACTTATTGTCGCATGCAGCTAGCAATACTATGCTAAATGCGTTTTTTGTAATTGTAATACAAACTACCCGAATTTGGCGGCGCCTGAATTGATATACATATGTTTCCCGTCTATTGCTCCCAATTCAGAAAATTCCAATCTTGTAAATATCCTGCACAAATTTACATTCATCTTCATTTCGAGTACGCAAAAAACGAGATGACAACGCAGCAATTATCGCAGCACATGTTTTTTTTACAACAGCATGTACTGTTGATTCGCCTATACGATAGACTAATGCTATTGATAGCATTTGATCACCTGTAGCGAGATATCTGGAATAAGAATTAGTTGTTTACAGATCGAAAATGTCTTTTTATTTGCTGTTAGTTTTTATCATTAACACATTCCTTTGTCTTAAAATTTATGTCTTTCGTTGATAACATTTTTCGAAAATGATTACAACCTATCTTTCAAAACTTATTTTTTAAATTTCTTTTTAATGATTTATATTAAAAAGTTGCAAACGCGTTTTAGGTCGTGCTTAAGATTTTTTGCAATGCATATAAATCTTTAAAAAATATATATCTTATATTTCTATTGTTAAAATTGTATTTGTTTGGCGTTCACATTAATTAGCGATAGTTAAATAATTTGGTGTCGGGTTTTCTTTTTATTTTTCATCATTGTAATGTTAGTTGTAATAATTACAGTTGTAATAATTAAGTTAGTTGTTATCTCACGAGCATTAGTCGTGATTATCGATTGTCGCGAGAAGTCGGTGGATCGCGATCGGTGTAGATTAATCGACTCACTTATCGGTGCTGCCAATGTCGATCCACCGATGATACCTCGCGCCAAAGTTTTCGAGCTTTTACTCGGGCTCCGAAACGCTTGCAGATACGCAGTCACTCTCGCACGGACCTTGCTAGCCGAAACAAGTCGACGAAGTCTCACGGATATAACTATTGCTTCTTGCTTGCGCCTATCTGCTTTCTGGCTTTATCTTGCTGCCTGCTTGCATGAGCTTTCCTTAAATGGAATTAAGGAGCGAAACTGCATCCAGAACACGAGGACCAGGCTTTGCACCGTGCGGTGAGTCGCTTTTGCTTTCTTTCGCTTTTTTTCGTATATCGTTTCGCATGTCTTTGCTTGTAACGCGGTATATCGTTACCGCT
This sequence comes from Lasius fuliginosus, assembly GCA_949152495.1. NCBI lineage: Eukaryota > Metazoa > Arthropoda > Insecta > Hymenoptera > Formicidae > Lasius > Lasius fuliginosus. The sequence goes on along the minus strand of OX424443.1, from coordinate 18,693,005 downwards.
CTCGCCAGCTAATTGTAGCGCAATCGTGCGCTTCGCAAATCTAATTCGCATGTATATAATTACGGTCCTTCGAGCAATCAATTAATCAAAAATTTTACGAAGGAGACTTCTTTACCCTCAAACAATATTCATATACCTAATTTCATGATAAACTTTTAATTTATCTAATTCTTCATTGGAACACAGATTGTAATAATCAATATCAGAATCAGTTGTAATAATCAACTCCAGAAAAGCTTAAAATATAAGGCGTCTGCAATTATTGAAAACAAAAATATAAAATAGTAGAAATTATTGAAAATAAGAAAAGATTAGAAATTATTCTTAATATATTTTTAAAAAATGTATTTTTTATTGTTTATTTTTGCTAACATATGCTTTTGAAGAGAGTTATACCTGAGTGTAATTGCGAGGCGTTGCTTGGGCGGCAGAGCTTTTGGGCTTGTTAGTGACAAATATGGAAAAAGCATTGTTAACAAAATGTTGAACGTATTGACATCCATTCTCGTGTACCGGAAAAATAAATCCGCATCTTCCTCTATTTCTTGGAAAAGATGTTGAAAATCACCTTGCAGCATTCGACGTGTGTTAATTGGTCTTACAAGCCACATTCTATGTATCCAGCATTTAGATTTTCTCCTTTTTTTTAAAATTATATACATCAAATGTAGTTGAAGAAATGAATATGTAATGAAAACACTTTCTTTATGCATTAAACTGCAAAATTTAATAAAGTACACATGTTTATTTCCAAATTAGCCAAATTAGTGTTACATTTTCTAATTTTAAATAAATATAACAATTTATTATACTACAATTGCAGAGTATACTTACGTCAATTTTGAATGTCAGGAATTAAGAACAATCGCTTTTTAATTTTGCTGCTTTTATTATTTTTAGTGATAAATTTATACACGTGCCCAAAGAGATTATAAATTATTATATATCCTTGTCGCGAATTGAAAGGTTTTGAACGCATGCGTAACACAAGATACTAAGAATGAACATCAAACTTTGCGATTACGGCCTTACGGTTACGACTAAAACTTTTTTACGTGCCTTTAGTAATATATTATCTCTGATATTTAAAATATTGTGTAAGGCATAGCCTTTCTCCCTAACACCATCTGCGGTACTGACGTTGGCGTGCGCATCGATTTTCTCGTCGCCATTGGCGATATGGATCGCGCTCATTGGAGCTGTCACGTGGTCTCAGCGAGCCGGGCTCGTGGTGCTTGCTGAAACACGAGATACTCGTGTTCCGGCTGTGCAAGTAATAAGACGCAAGTCGATATTCGATTTCCCGGTTAAAACCGTTAAACCATTTCTAAAGTCAGTGTTCAATATTGTACAGGTTTGTGATATATTTATATATTGCTGCTACAGTTCTTGCAGCAATCTTGTAAATAGTCGTTCATGACCTGAACTAGCAACAATTCCCCTTCTATATCGGACATTCTACAGTCCGTTAACCGCATAATTCCTTGGCCCCTTCTTACAGCTTTAGAAGTGGGATACTTCTAGGTTTTCCTGGTTTTTCTTTACCATTTTTTTTATTACGGTCTGTTGCTAGTTTGGTTTCTACGGCTACGTAATATATCAATTGTTCGCGCCGGTCATCACACCATTATTCTTCGCTTAATATGGCGTGCTTTTAAGACTTTCACCCGCTGTGAATTTTTCGTGCCGACTTTGTTGTTTGAGTCGTCACGTTTCGCATGTGTTCCTGCGCCATCGCCATATTCAGCGGTGCCCTAAAATTACAACGTTGCCTTCATAGTCAGTAACGAATCACCGATCCTGCACTGGATCATTCAGCATGCGTCGATATGATTATGAATCTTCTTGAAAGGAATGTACCTTGCAGAAATACCATGATTCAGCAAACACTGGAGGCAGAAGGGACGCCAGATTCTCCTGTTCTGGCTGTTACAACCTCCTTCTGAGGTTAGTAATATCACAGTAAATCAGTCATTTGCTCAGAGTTTTCAGAAACCTTCTACGGACGACACATTATCAAACCTGTGTACGTTGCTAGCTAGTCATATACAGCAACGGAATCAACAGGTGAAATTGCAACAAGAGCAAGCATTTCAACAACAGCAAATGTTAAGAAAATGTTATCAGTATTATCTATCAATTCCGCTACAGCTCAAAGACGAAGTCAAACCGATTTTCAACTTCCCGCAGCCCAGGAACAGAATTTCAATACTGCAAGTCTCACGCAGATACCTAAAAACTTTTCAATGTTCTCAAGTTTCGCTTCAAAGTTTCTTAGCTCCCAGATTCCCTAATTTGGAGGTACGGAAAAGAAAACGTTGAAATATGGATTGAAAAGTTGGAAAGCGTAGATTGCATGGTTTTCCCAGGAGGTTATGTTATCAGCGGCTTTCTCAAAATTGGTCAAGACAACTCGTCGCTGTTTTGATTACAGTACCGGCTCAGTTAATAGTTCATGGACAGTCTTCAGATCTGCCATTATCAACCGCTTCAGAATAAAAATTCTTTTTGGAGTTATATTTCAAAAAGCACGTAAATGGCTATTTTATAAAGAATCTTTTGCAGATTACGCCATGGATAAGATAGCGCTGATGAAATCTTTAAAACTATCAGATGAGGATTCTATTCATTTCCTGGTCAATGGAATCTCTAGCTTGGCAATCAGAGGAATCGCTGTGTCATTGAGGGTGAACACCCTGGACGAATTCCTGAGAGAGATGCAGCACATTACAACCACGTGTAATATCCAACATAAAAACTCTTCGCCTGTTTCACCCAGGAAGGATAAATTTAAGAATGACCACTCTTCACTCGAAGATACTTCCCATCTTAAAAAAAAGGATTTATTCTGCTCTTACTGTCGTGAAAAAAATCACACCAAAGAAGAATGCTTCAAACTCAAGAAAAAGAAGCGTGATCCTGAATCTTCGCAGACCAATAATCATTTGTCAGTTTCCGTTGTGGCCGCTGTGAATGTTCCAGCAGGCAATTCAGCGAATACGATTGCGTATGTTAACCCTCCTAATAATAAGAAATTTATTGTTAATAGTACATCGCTACAAATCACACAGAATAATGGTATTTCGTGCGATTTGGTTGCATTACTGGATACGGGAAGTCCTGTTTCCTTTATCTCGTCTAATATTTTCTCTCAGTTTTTTGGTTCTCTTAGTCTGGTCAAAGATAACAACTTAGCCTTCAACGTAGTTAATGATTCCTAGTAGCACCTATTCGCATCTATGGTTCAATCACTACTTCTATTAAATTATAAATATTTCCAAATTTTGTTCCAGACGTTACTTTTCTTGTTATGGAATCTAATTTTAATCCTTCACATGTAATTCTGGGTCGCGATTTTCTCAGTGAACATAAGATTATTACCATTGATGTCACTAATAGAGATTTTAAAAATAAAACACAGTTATTTTCCGAAGTAGCTTCCACGGATATTATTGATTGCTGTTCAGATAAAATAGATGATTTATTATCAGATATCAACATAGATTTTGACAATTCGGTTAAGAACCAACTTCAGTTATTAAAGGGATCTATAATGCTATTATTCCCCCTGTCAAAGATAATTACGCGATAAAAGTTAATTTGAAAGACGAATCTGTTTTCGCTTTTTTGCCCAGACGCTTCGCGTACAAAGAAAAGTTACAGATAAGAGAGATTATAGACGACTTTCTATTCAGAAATATCATTCGAGAGAGTAACTCTCCCTTTTGTTCGCGCATCGTTCCAGTAAGAAAGAGAAATGGCTCTTTAAGGCTTTGCATCGATTTACATCTACTTAATGTTAGAACTATCAAACAGAAATATCCGTTTTTGATTATAGAAGATTGCCTCACCCGGCTAAGCGATAAATCTATATTCATCCTGCTTGATCTCAATCCATCAGAGATCAGTATTCACCCTGATCACACAAAATATTTTGCTTTTGCGACACCGGATGGGCAGTACAAATACCTTCGCTTACCTTTTGGATTTTTCAAGGCACCTGCCGAATCCCAAAAACGGTTAATAATGATCTTACAATCTTTTATTACAAACGATAAAATAATTATATATATAAATGATCTCCTCATTCCGTTATCATCTATTGAGAATAACATCAATACTTTGAGACAAGTATTAGTGGAATGAAGGCGATACGATTTCCAGGTTAATTTTAAAAAGTGCCTTTTCTTGAAGACCACTATCGAGTAACTCGGATATATTATTTTCCCCTCAGGGATTACTTTGAGCTCTCGGCATACAGAAACCGTAAAAAATTTTCCATAACCATCCAAAATTGTTGATATCCAAAGGATTTTGGGTTTAACGAATTATTTTAGAAAGCTTATCCAAGATTACGCCATCATTACGAAACCTCTTAATATGTTATTACGTAAATCCACAAAGTTTAAATTTAGTGATGAATGCATCCAAGCATTCAATATATTAAAAGAAAAACTGACTTCTTCCCCGGTTTTGAAAATTTACAATCCACATTTTGAAACCGAGTATACGGATGCTAGTGCTTTAACCATTGCTGGCATTTTGCTTCAAGAACAAAATAACCCCAGATAGCACAGTGAATTCGCAAAGTATTGTTACGTCCCTGGTTTGCATTCCCTGTGCGCATTTCATCCCCTGAGCATCATCGCTAGGGGGGTTGTTTATAGACAACCGACGTTCGGCTGTTTTCCGGCGACACATTGGTTTTCGAGACCGAGCCGTCGTATCGCGAGGACGCTTTCTCCGACGGCTACGAATATCTATTTCTTATACCTCGTGTATATTTCCATTGTCTATTAAATCCGCTTCGTATCCTTAAACGTGTCTAATTATTTCGGGCGCGTGTGAGAGAGTGTGTGTGACAGAATCTCTTTTACGTTCTCCGGTCCTTTGAGATTTCTCGTATCGTGCACTAATTAATCCGCAATCGCACTCACGCCCGAAATGATAGAACTCGCGTATAAAGAATTAATTTCTTATTTCAATATAATACAATTTAATATTAACGTTTTAATATAATAATATAACGATGGGATATAATAATATTCGCTGAGATTCGCAAAATACATCCGCGCAGTTCGACAGCCGTCAAACCAAAAGCGAAAGTCCATCTGTTTGTTTTTTTAACAAAGGTTCCCTAGCAACGCGCTCGGAGACGATATTCTTCCACATATGATAAACGATGATGATATATGTAACGGGTATTCCAGAAACGCAGGACGTTACAGTATTCTTCAAGTTTTCTCCTTTTCTGAATTGTAATTCTTAGGAATTCATAGAAGAATACTATAAGTATGATTCGATAAGAATGATTCAGGAAGTTACATGAACCATAATTGGAATTCTTGAAAATTTCTTGGAGTATTCATGTAGTATTATTCCATATCAACAGATGTATACTTTATGAATTCAAGAGGAATAGTTTATAGGATGGATAAAGGGTTGCAAAATATACTTATCAGTAAACACCAACTAACAGTAACATTACACCAATATTATAATTTCTCACTCAACAATGTAAGTGCACCTATAACATATAAAACAATTACATTGTTGAGTGGCGAATTATAATATTGATGTAATGTTATTGTTAATCGATATATATGTTTAGTGGATAACAATCATTGCGGAGGGTATGCCGCGGCGGGACACAAATCGATGATATGCAGCGATAAATGCTTGAGATGAATAGTTGGAAACTAGTTCAATGTGCACAGCTTTTACGGTCATGCATATAAATATTGCAATGTATGCCTTATGCGATTTGTGTCCTCGGCCAGCGGATACACGGATCGAAATTGGACCGGCATAATCGACGCCGGTATGAATAAAGGCGCGAGACGTCGCAGTGACCCGGTACGTCGGTAAAGCACCCATTAATTGATTCGGAACTGTCGCTCGCTCGCGCGTACATTTCACGCATTTATACAAAACGGACCGAATAGTCACTCGTGCGCGTAATAGCCAAAATTCTTGGCGAAGGAATTCGAGAGTTAATTTCGGTCCGGCGTGAAGGTAGCGCAGGTGAAGATCGTAGATTAAGGCCGTAACGAGTGGATGAGATTTTAAAATAATAGGATGTTTCGCAGCCTCAGTTAGCTCTGAATTATCGAGTCGCCCCCGTACTCGAATTAACCCATCTTTATCGAGATAGGGACTTAGAGAAGAAAGCGGGCTAGTCTTTGCTATTGGAATTGACCTTGTGAGGTTGATAACTCGTTTGGAAATAAATTAGATTGAATCGTCTTGATCCAGAACAATTTTGATGCATGCAGTTCATCCGGTGTTAGGATTCGCGAGGTATTGATATTATCGGAAGATTGTATAGTAGGCCGATGGCCTCGAAGACGCGAGACGAATCGTATGATAAATGCGGTGATTCGAATAAGTTTGAACCACGACGAGAATCGAGACTGAAGGTCCCACGGATTAGTCAGCTGGGCTACATTTATTGCAACTGGTACTCGCTCTTCGAGAGGAGCGTTGCATTCAATAGTAGAAGACAAATGAGGCCAGGCTGTCTCGTCGGACTTTAGCCATTCAGGTCCAGTCCAACATAAATGGTGATGCAAGAGATCATCCGGATACATGCCTCGCGAGGCACAATCGGCCGGGTTATCCGCAGTAGAAACATGATTCCAGGTAGCGGTATCGACTAGCTCCTGGATCTTGGCGACGCGGTTGGCGACAAAAGTTTTCCATCGCGAGGGTGTTTGGCAAATCCAAGCTAATACGATCGTAGAATCGGTCCAGCAGAATGTCTTCACGGACGAAAGCTGGAGAGTCGAGCTGGTGAATTTCATCAGCCGCGCGAGAAGTAAGGCCCCGCAAAGCTCGAGGCGTGGAATGCTTAAAGTTTTTATTGGTGCAACCTTAGATTTTGCGACGAGAAGGTGCACTACCGAAGAGCCGTCTGTAGCAACAACGCGAAGATATACTGCGGCAGCATATGCTGTCGTAGATACGTCGGAGAATCCGTGTAATTCGACTTGGATCACATTCATCCCGTATTCCGTCCATCGCGGCAATACGAGGTCATTTAGGACGGAGAGTCGTGAATGAAACGTCGACCATTCATTAAATATATGTGGAGGAATCTATCGTCCCAATCGCACTTGAGAGTCCAAAGGGTTTGAAGGAGAATTTTGGCACGCATTATAACTGGTGTGACCCATCCCAGCGGATCGAACAACTTTGCGACAGTCGAAAGAATTTCTCGCTTTGTATTTCCGGATGCGGCGGTTAAGGAGGTGCGAAAGCGAATAGTATCGTCATCTGGATGCCACGCGACGCCTAAAACCTTTAACGATTCATCGGCGCTCAATTCTTTGTCACACGCGAGTCCGTGGTCAGATGGGTCAATATCCGCAAGCAAGGACGGGCAATTACTTGCCCATTTGCGAAGACGAAATTCGCCCTTTGCGAGTAGTTTGACGAGTTGATCGCGTGTTTGCAAGGCAAGAAGTTTATCGTCGGCGCCGAAAATGCAATCGTCTACGTATATTTGATCCCGTAAAATCGGAAGAGCCAGCGGAAATGGAGCGCCTTCGTCTTGGGTGAGTTGTTGTAGCACGGGTAACGCGAGAAACGGCGCGGAAGTCGTACCGTACGTTACTGTGCGCAAACGATACTCATCGACGGGAACGTCTGGCGAAGATCGCCATAGTATGCGCTGGTAATCGCGATCGCGGGAATCGATTAAAATTTGCCGGTACATTTTGGCAATGTCGGCTGTAAGCACGTATCGGAATTGACGCCATCGCAGAATCACTGCCGCGAGATCGGTTTGTAATTTGGGACCGGCCAGTAAATAATCGTTTAGTGATTTACCGAAAAGAGTTATGCTCGACGCGTTAAACACGACGCGGATGCGAGAGGTTGCGCTGCTTTCGCGAAATACGGCGTGATGCGGGATGTAATATAATCCGGGCACTTTGAGACATCCGGAACTCTCGACCTTTTCCATATGCTCGAGATCGCGATATTCAGTTAAAAACTCGCTATATGCTGAAGCTCTGTCGGGTTCGGAAGCTAAACGACGCTCTAATCGTCTGAGGCTAGCCAATACGGTGGATCGCGAATCGCCAAGATCGTTAGGAAGGGTCGACTTGGGTAGTCGGACGATATATCGGCCGTGTTGATCTCGAGTGTGCGTGGATAAAAAATATTCCTCGCATAATTTTTCGTCGTCACCGCGAAGCAGTGTTGCCGGTAGGTCCTCAATTTCCCAAAATCTACGAAGATTCGAGTCAAGATTTTCAATGATCGCGCCATGATGGGTGTGAAAGTGAAATGCAGAGGTGGAAGGGGACGTTGGACCGGATAAGATCCATCCGAGGACGGTATTCTGAGCGAGAAGCTCGTCTGGTTTTCCTCATCGAATTCCTTCTAAAATCAAGGCATTGTACAGGTCGGCACCGATAATAATATCTATCGGATCCGCGCTAAGAATATCGTTATCCGCGAGATCAAGATCTGCAACGTGAGGCCAGGTATGCGCACGTGGTATTCGATCCGGTGTGTAGCTCGTGAGAGACTTCAAAATAATCGCATTCGCGGAAAACGTTGTTCGAGTTTGTTCGCGGGGCTTAATTTTATGTACGCGCGTGTGAGCGTAAGTTGCCTACGCCGGTAACGCAGACACTGTGTGTATTGCGTGGAAGTCGTAAAATTTGTGCGAGACGTTCGGAGATTAAGGTCGCGGCGGACCCTTGATCTAATAAAGCGTGCGCGTGAACGACGCGATCGTGAATTGAGTATACCCGGACTCGAGCGGTCGCTAACAATACGGCTGTCTTAGGAGCAGTTATTTTCGAAACAATATGAGACGTGACATCGGTTGTCGGAACTGTTTTTGTTGTCTCACTCTCGGTTAAAGACTCGGCACAAGGTGAATTCGTATCGCTCGTTAAATGCAGGAGCGTATGATGTTTCTGAGAGCATTGCCGGCATCGGCGTTCGTTTTTACAATCCTTTGTCAAATGCGTTGCGGCAAGGCAATTGAAGCATCGTTTTTGCGATTGTATAAATTCGTGTCGTTTCGCGGGAGTATCAGCGAGAAATGTTTTGCACTGATATAACAAATGATTTTTTTTGCATGTCGGACAAACAAGTTTGGACGCGGTCGCCGAATGTACGGGAATGCTCTTAGACTTTGATGATTTATCATGTAAAGATGATGAGATGCTCGGCTTCGGTGGAAGCAGTGCATCAAGGGCGCGAATGCGAGAGTCCAGGAACGCAGTAAGCATTGTATAAGTCGGTGCGTTTTGAGTATCGCTCAATTTTAACTCCCAGGCTTTACGGGAGGCTTTGTCTAATTTTTGCGACACGGTATATACTAATATATCCCGTCCCACGAGTCTACAGGACGCCCGAGATTTTTTAGAGCTTGAACCGAACTACTGGTTTGATCGCGCAATTGCTTAAGGTTCTTGGAACTCTCGGTTGTAATTTGCGGTAACGAAAATATTGCTTGTAAATGCGTGTGAATTAGTAGTCGTTGATTTTCGTAACGCGATTTGAGAATAACCCAAGCGACCGAAAAATTCGCGTCAGTTACCGGAAGATGACTAACCGCTTGGTTCGCTTCACCGGATAGAACGGAGCACAAAAAATGTAACCGATCGACATTAGACAGGGCTTGATTGTCGACGATCATGGAGGAGAAACGATCGCGGAAGGCTTCCCAGTTTTCGAATGTTCCATCGAAGGTGGGCAGTTCGAGCTTCGGGAGATGCGAGACTGCCTGAATACTTGAACGATTGAGTTGTGGATCGGCTGACGTTGTCGATTGGCTGCGAGGTGTCGGCTCGAGTTCGGCTATCATCTCGTGCAGGGTATCCAGGGCTTCCTCATAGCTGGTGGCATACGCGCTGAATTGATCCTCTGTGTAATATGCATGGCTGGCGCGACGTGATTCATCGCAGAGATGATATAGCTCGGCGTCCATATTTTGCACATCAGTGAAATATGATTGCATTAAAGTAATGCGGTTCTTAATTGCAGGAACAATCAATTTAGCTGGACTTGTTGACTTCTTGAAGTTGATCAGCGATCTCGAAATTGGGTACATCGTCTGGGTTTGTTTATACATCAAGGTCTCGAACGTAGTCATTTTGGTCGATATGCTGAGTTGTGGTTGTGATTATCGTTAGCAGTCACAGTGACGGTTGATTTTGAATCTTTCGTCTTGATTCCGATCCGGCTCGAAGGACCAAATTTTATGTTGCGGAAGCAGCCAAACAATTTGTAAAGTTGTTGAATGCTTCCGAGGAGTTCGCTAGTTTAGCTCTCTCTCGAGAATTCGGAGATCAAGGCAGGAAACTTCGGTGATTTAATGTAATAATGTCCACACTATTGTAAACGACTAAAATTTTATTATAATTATTTAGACAATCACATTAATAGTAAATTTGATGTATAATTAGACGGATTACTGATTGGTTTTATTTAACTTTTCAGTCGCACGATTGATTTGAAAGAGCTATGACCTTGCAAATAAAATAACTATCGACACACAGCTTATATGGATCACTCTATATATTTTCGAGGAGAGCTCGCATGGTTCTGCCGAAACGAAGCCTTGGTTCCCGGATTTTCGCGCGAAATTCGGCGTAATCATGGTGGGGGGAGCATTGTTTGGGGTCGCGCGTTTAACTCTTTTTCATAATATTACCAAGAATTCGTGGGCTCGCAAACAGGAATTCATAGAAGAATACTATAAGAATGATTCAGGAAGTTACATGAACCATAATTGGAATTCTTGAAAATTTCTTGGAGTATTCATGTAGTATTATTCCATATCAACAGATGTATACTTTATGAATTCAAGAGGAATAGTTTATAGGATGGATAAAGGGTTGCAAAATATACTTATCAGTAAACACCAACTAACAGTAACATTACACCAATATTATAATTTCTCACTCAACAATGTAAGTGCACCTATAACATATAAAACAATTACATTGTTGAGTGGCGAATTATAATATTGATGTAATGTTATTGTTAATCGATATATATGTTTAGTGGATAACAATCTTCTTCCAAATAAAATAATTAAAATAATAATAATACATTTAATTTAACCAGAGGATCGAAGATGGCGGTTATAGAGAGTAGTCCTGTGGCGTGTGTGTGAAAGTTTTTCGGGAAAGGAAGAGACGGAAGAAGATAGTGAGAAATGTGTGGGAAGAGGAGTTGATAGAGGACTGGAGGAGCTCGTGGAAATGGAGGAGGCTATGGGGAGGCAGGAGGAAAGGAGTTTCATGGTTGAAAAGGAGTCGGGAAAATCGGACTCAAGGTTTTCGGAGCAATGAGAGGAGAGAGGGAGATAGTTGCGACGATGAAGACGGTAGAAGAAAGAGGAACTAAGGGAAGATTGGAGTCGATAAGTAAGGGATGTGTAGAGGAAAGAGGGTATTCCCGGCGGAGGGCAGGAATGAAGCGGATGAGGGCGGCACAGGAAATCCTGCGGGACATGTGCGTGGAACACGTGTTGCGGCGGATTAGTTATGATTGCGTATTAGAGAGGATGAGTAGCAAGCGTGGAAAGGAAAGTTTTGTGAGATTTGCGGAGAGATAAAGGAAATGATGGACTGGAAGGAGGAATTAGTGAGAGAGTTGAGTGGGATAAGAAGAGGACTGAAAGAGATAAAGAAGGAATTAAGGCGTTTGAGATTGAGTGCGGGAAGTGGACGGGAAAAAGAGGAAAGTGAAAAGGAGAGGTTAGAGTGCATTGGTAAAGTTGAGAAGGAGGAAGACGGGACAAAGGGGACAAGAGAGGAAAAGGGAGAGATGGAAAAGAAGAGGAAAGTCACACGGATGAGAGAAGAAGATGGAAAAAAATGAGGAGGGAAGAAGGGCAACGAGGGAGAATGTCGAAAGGGTGGAGGAGAGTGCGGGGAATAATAAAAAGAGGAAAAAGGAGAATGTGGGAGAGAGAGAGAGACGGAGGAAAAGACAGAAAAGAAAGTGACAGAGGTGACAGATAAGAAGAGGCAGGATGTCAAGGAGGAAATGTGAAAGGAGAGTGCGGATAATGAAATAAAGAAGAGAGAGGAGAAAGAGCGGGAGGATTTAGAAAAGGGAAAAGGAGAAGAGCAGGAGAGTCTGAAAGAGCGGGAAGAGAATGTGGAAAAGGAATGAAAGAAAAGAGAGGTGAAAGAAAGAGAGAAGATAGAAAGTTTAGAATAGAGGAGAAGAGAAGAGTGGAGATTGAAGGTGGAAAAGGAATTGGAAAGGAAGAGAAGAGCCGGTGTGAAGTTAGCACTACAAATTTAAAAATCGAAAGTTCTGACAAGAGTTCCCTTTGCACAATTAATAGTTCTATAGTTCCTGATAGGTTTTATAAATAGTTCCGGCGAAAAACATTAAAAAATCGAACTTTGAAAATATGGGGTGCCAACTTCCCGTAGCACCGCAATATGTAAAAAATATTATTTAAATCATTGAATCTTACAGTTCTCGACGAGTTCTATAGTTCTTGATAGATTTTAACAATAGTCCCGGCCTCTAAACATTTTTAAACAATTTTTTTAATTTTACCGCTCGCACCGCAAAATGTAAAAAATGCCATTTAAATTATCGCATCTTACAGTTCTCGACGAGTTCTATAGTTCTCGATAAGTTTTAACAATAGTTCCGGCCTCTAAATATTTTTAAACAATTTTTCATTATTACCGCTGGCACCGCATTTTCGAAAACTATGATGTGCCAACTGTTTTCATCGTTTTTCCAGCAGTTCTCGACAGTTCTCACATAGTTCTCAACGTCCCAATAAGTTTAAACAATAGTTCCAGCCTTTAAACATTTTTAAACAATTTTTTAATCTTACCGCTGGCACCGCATTTTCGAAAACTATGTTGTGCCAGATGTTTCTATCGTTTTTTCATCAGTTCTTCACAGTTGTCGCATGGTTACTACTATTTTGATAGATTTTAACATTAGTTCCGGCATCTCGCATACGTAAAGTACGAAGAACTGGAAGTTTTTTTGAATTTTTATATTTTAAAATTTTTTGTATTTTGTTTTTGTTTAATTTATTTAATCTTTTTTGTCGAAGAACTGTGGTAGAAGATATTAACTTGAAAACCATACAATACTTGATATAGTGTATTATTTGTATCGATGTATATGATTTTAATAATTATAAATTATCCGTATTTATAATTTATAATGTCATATGTCTATCATAGTTTTATTCACTAAGCGAATCCTGACGTCGATAATGGGAGGGGGGTTCTACGAAATTATTTGATTAATATTTTTGTTTCATTCTTAGCTTTTACTCCAGGATCAACGACGAGGACGTGATGAAACTTCTGATCCCATTTTTTCACTTTTTTATTTTTTTTGTTTTTTTTGTTTTTTTTTTACTTACATTATTTTAATGGAGTCAGCAAAATTAATTTCTTTTAAAATTAAAAGGGGATTCGCTAGTGGTTTTATTATATACTCTTATTATATTTTTGTATTTTTGTATCCTGTTTTAATTTTTTTGTTCTTTCTTTAGTTTTTGTCATCGAAGAACTGTGGTAAGATTTAAATGAAGAACCGTCAAATTATCTTGTTGTTGTATATTAATTGTGTTGTACGTGCGTCCGTACATGTGTGTGTGTAATTTTAATTTATATTATATTTAAAAAAATTTTGTTTATATATTTTATATATTTCATATTTTTATTTTATATTTTTATTATAGTGTTATCATATTATATATATATATGCTTGTAATATTAAATTGTTTAAATGTTTTGCAGTTTAATCACATTTAACATAAAATATTATATGTGGGCTAATAATTTCCGTATGACTTGCAGGTACACGTTTTTTCTTTAAATCATCGAACGTGTACCATTGTGTACCTTTTTTTTAACGTGTGGACATGCGTCTTCCGCATACCCTGACCCTCCGGGGCGAGAAGTCAGGGTTATGTGGGGCTGCAGTCTATCTAACGACCCCGACCCACTAAAACCACACAGGTGACCCCTCGACCTAACCGCGGACGCATGGGATTGCTTGTCGCATACGCCACGCGTCCGCTACTAGGTCATGCCGCCCAAGTGATATGGGCGGCCCCTCCGCTAGTTGGGATGCAACGGGTCACCGCCGTCGCACCCCGCCCCCGTAGTGTGGGGGCCAGTTCGGGGCTGGATGATTCCCGCTCCAGCCCTGAGCCCTCACCACCCCCGCGGATCGGGGCTCCCTCCTCTCCCCATTGGGAGTAGGGATTAGGCCTGCGATCCGCGAGGGCCCTCCTCAGAGGCGTCACTCACCCATGGCAAGTGGGCGACGTCTCTATCGATTGGGGAAGAGGGGCCGGCCGGTAACTGAGACAAAGAATAAACGATGCAAAAGCACCAGCACGGCCCTTCCTCCCCCGACAACATCTCGAGGGGTGTGGGGAGGCGTTACGGGATCCGGGCAAACATCCTTTTTCCTGCCCCCCTTCTTCTGCAAATAAGAGCGGAGTCTGGATCATTCTCTCGCTCCCGTTCCGCGGCCTCCTTCTGCGTGATAACATACTCGCAGAAGGAGACCATCGCTCGCCATGCCTCTCTACTCCCGACCATGGCCTTGACCACGGCCGGGAGAGAAAGGTCCTCCCCAACTTCTTCTACCAGGACACGGCGCTGTCCCTCCCAAGCAGGACACACTTCGAGGGTGTGTTGCGCCGTGTCCCGGTCCTCCTCACAATGGTGGCACTGAGTCGTGGGTTCGCGCCTCGCCACTTTGTGCAGGTACTCACCGAAGCAGCCATGCCCGGTGAGCACCTTCACCAGCCTATATGAGAGTCCGCCGTGCCGCCTATCCAGCCACTCCTCGCGATATCCAGACTCATCGCCAACGCCACCCCACCCCGGGAAACAGCCTCCTCCGAGAGGGCTCTGACACGCTTGATCGCGTCGATCGTCGAGTGGCCTTCTTGGAATCCGAACTGGCAGTTGGCCAAGTCGGGGCCTTCCGTGGACAAGTGCCACTTGAGGCGGGCAGCGAATACACGCTCGAATAATTTGCCCGCCTCCTCCAGCAAACATATGGGGCGGTACGCGGAGGGAGACTCCGCGGGGCGCCCTTCCTTCCGGAGGAGGACCAGTCCAGCCTCCTTCCATATGGGGGGAAATCGTCCCAACTTCAGACAGGCTGTGAACAGCCGTCTGAGCCGGTCCCCGAGGACACCAAGGGCCAAGATCCCGGCACGGCCAGGGATCCCGTCGGGATTCGGGGCGGTATTCTTCGCCCCGAGTCTCTTGATCCTCCTGGCCAGCTCCTTTGTTACCCCCAAGTCGGCGGTCCATCTCTGACGTTGAGATTGAACCGCCTGTCCCGGAGGGCCGACCGATTCGTCCCCATCAGCGGGGAAGAGGGTCGACACAACGTCCTCCAAGACATGGGGGTGGAGACTCTTTGTGACCGGGGGGCCCCCTGACTGTAATTTCTTTTTAACAATCAGATAGGGGCGCCCCCATGGGTCATCGTTGAGAGTCTTCAGGAGCTCGCCCCAAGCCTTTGTCTTGGCCTTCTTGATGGCTCGCTGCAGAGACTTCTTAGCTTCCCTATAAATCTCGTACAGGGTGGCCGCTTCGGCTTCCGTATGCCGCCTGCGACGACATGTGGTGTATCCGGTGGCGCATCCGCACGCAATCAACCTGCAGTTGTGCAATATCTTGCGTCCACCAGTACACCGCCTTCTTCGATGGGGGCGCCCGGATCCGGGGCATGGCGGCGTCGCAAATCTGCGTCATCGCCTTCCGGAACCAGGCTGCCTCCCCATCGACGTCGCAGGGGCCAGGCATGGGAGATTCTTTGCCACAGCGGCCGCCATCAATGTGTCCCTGTCTAGGCGTTTTAACGCCCAGCGGGGGGGTGGAGGTGTACCACTTTTGTTTAGGGGGCGCGGCTGGTTGCCTGCGGAGGGGTGGAGACATCCATCCGTATATATCGATGATCCGATAAAGTCCAACCCTACCACTACCTTCTAGCCGAACACCATGCGTGCGACCGGCGGAGATCCAAAGGTGACGTCAACTATGGACCCGCCGTTGTGCTGCACGCAGGTGTGAACCGATCCTCTGTTTAACACCAGGAGACCGAGTTCCGCCACCCATTCCGTTAAAACTTTGCCCTTTGCGTTTGTCACGGGGGAACCCCAATCCGCCGACTTGGCATTGAGGTCTCCCGCGAGTATAACCAGGCCGGGCAAGTGCCTGACTATTTCAGTCGATGGCCGGGTGGCCTAGGAACTCCTCAAATTGGGCGCGGTCGCGGTTAGGTAAGAAGTACACCCCCACCACGACAATTTCCCCCCATTTGGCAACCGTGAATCCCTCGCCCCTCCCCAACATAGAGAGGGGGGTTCATCACGGTCGCCCCTTCCTATAATAACGACCGAGCCGTCCACATCCCCTATCCAATTGTTCCTGGTGGGGACGTAGTACGGCTCGGCCGCGACCGCTAAATCGATCCTCCATTCCGCCAGGGTCTGGGTCAACAGATCCTGAGCCCTGGCGGAGTGATTAAGGTTCGTCTGAAGGAGTCGACGAGTAATTCCTATTACTCGACAGTCATCGCCTCCTCCGAGCTGACCCCGGTATCGGGTGGACCGATTGGCTCGGTAGCTGGGGTTAATTTAGTCGGCAGTGATGTGACCCCTTTGCTACCAGCCTCTTTCTCGGTGGGGGCTTTATTAGCGTCCCCCTTACTCCTTTCCTTTTTTGAGTCGGGACGGGAGTAAGCGCAAGCCCTACCCCCGTATCTGTGGTTCGACTTAAGTCCCCTGCCCCCGCAGTGAGAGCAGTGGGGATCAGCAGTGCATTCTGCTGCCTTGTGATCAGGTTGACCGCAGCGGTAACATAGTCCGCTGCGGTCTACCACTTCTTTGCACTGTATTCTGGTGTGTCCGTCCCCAAACATTTAAAACATTGGAGGGGACGGACCTCCAAAACTTCCACGCGGGCTCTGATCCAGCCAATCTGAATATGGCCCGGACCAACTACCTTTTCGGCCGCTGCAGCCGGGCACTGGACCCATATTGAGCTCAGTCTACCGGCGGAGGACCGACCGATCTTACCGACCTTTACGTCCTTCGCCTCGCAGCCGCCGGCTGTAGCGATCGCCATCCTCACTTCCTCAGGGGTAGAGGAGTCGTCCAAGTCAGCCACGCGCAATTCGGCACGCTCTACCGCCCTAGTGACCCTCACCCCTTTGGATTCCAATAAGGATTTCATTTTGGCGGCTAATTTATCCGCCTTATCACCGTTATCTGCTTCGGGGATCTCATAGAGGATACCCCCGGTGGCAGCTCTCTCTTAGGTGAGGTAGCCCTCTCTGAGAGAGGTGATTCCGTAATCAGAGTTTGATCTCTCCTTTCACAGACATTATCACCTCTTCCAGGGTTCTTTTATTCGGACCAGTCGAGTCTGATGTGTCCATCTCCGCGTCACCTTGGGGCGGCATACTAAGAAGTATGGCCGCCTGTTTGGGGGGACGGATTTTCCTCTTCTTATTACTTTGGGCCGGTTGCTCCCTGTTGGGGGGTGCAACCCGTCCCTTTTCCTTCCCTTTGCCTGCGGCCCCAGTACCTGCCCCCTTGGGGTGTGGGAGCAGACCGGAGGCCTGGGTTGATTTGGGCTTTAGGGTTTGAGTCCTGCTAGCCCCACCGTTCTTGGCACCGGTGTCTCCGGTTCTCGCTCCCCCCCCTACGCACGACCGTCGAGTAACTCACGGCCGCATCAGGGGCGAGGTTCAGAGGGTTCGGGGGTTTGAAAGGAGGAGACATCCGCTTTGACAGCGGTGCTCCCCGCCCCCGTTTTCTTCTTCTTTCCCTTCTTCTTTTTGTTTTGAGGATTAGTAGATGCCAAATTATCACCTCTATTCGTCCCCCCTTCCTTTGTTACAGAGGCGGATTTTATGATTATGTCCGAGACAATCCTAGGTCCGCTTCTTTGGTCCTTCCTAGCCTCGTCATCCTTTAATGGGGATCGAAGGTTTCTGTCCGGTGGCAACCGTTCTCAATTACAGAAAGTCTGGCATCCAACATGGTGCCAACTTGCCTGAGTATGGTTGCCACCAAAGTGTCATCCTGTCCCACGGTGTTGTTTGCATGTTATCGCGCTCCTGCGATGCCTTACCCCCTTTTTTATTGCTCCCCAGAAAAGAAGACTTAGTCTTCTTAGTGGGAGAATGAGATGGGGAGATTATCATAGGCGAGAGTGAAGTAGGAATAGGAGGGGGTTGAACCCCCTCCTTAGTTCTTTCACCTCCTCTTTCAAGTCGGACATCTCCCGTCTGAAGAAGTCAAGCTCCAGCTTCAAACGGGAGTTCTCCTCCAAATGACACTCGTCGGATTTGGTGCGGCTGGCAAGTTCTTTGCCAACCGCACCACTATGGAGGCTACCTCTTTTAGGACGGCTCTGGAAGTGCCTTTATATACTTTTTTAAAAGAGGAAATCTTCAGCACAGCTTTCTGAACCTGTTCAAGCTTGGCTACAATTTCGCCGGCCGTGAGGTCCTTAACGCTGCGTTCTTCCTCTTTAGCCTTAGTGGCGTCTTCGGGAGCCTCTTCCAAAACAGCGGGAACTCCCAATAGGACCTTCATGGAACGAGTCTTTATGACACCCGTCCATTCGTCCTTGAGTTCCCTCTCCGCTCTCTGGTGTTCCTCCTCCTGTTTTATTTCAGCCTGTTCTTGTTTGGCCTTAGCCAAGCCCACATAATGGCCGTGAGTGGGTGGGCGACCCCTTTGTCTTCTCTCACAAAAGGAATTTAGCCTCTCGTCAACAAGCACTTCATCCTCCTCTCCATCCGACGCAGAGACAAGTCTCCTCGTGCTTCTTCTCCCTACCCTTTTTGTTAGAATCTCCTCCTCCTCGTCCACCCCTCGTGTCGAATGGGGATCTTGAACGCGAGGATTCCCTCTCCTCTTTTGTGAGAGGATAAGGACTAGCTTTAACGCTGGTTCTGTTCCCAATCCTCCTCTTGCCAGAAGTCGTTGGTAAAGGAGGAAAAGGATCCACTCCAAAGCCGCCACCTCCGGCCGTATCCGCCAAGTTCTTTTGGCGGTGATGATTATCCGCAGATCTTCCGTCCGCGGTGTCACACCCCCCGCTCACCATATCGGATTCCTCCGATAGGTCGCCCTCTGCATCGAAAAATTTATTTATACTCATTTTAGTTTTCTCCCGGGTGCGGCTCCGTCCATCAGGGCGTGCCCTCACCGGCTGTTACACCGGGCCCCGAGTTCCCCCGGGGGGTGGACTATGCCTCGGGGGGGAGGAACTCAACTCCCCACTGGGCTCCAGGCCCTTACTCACCCCCCGCAAAGGGTGGGCTTTCGGGGTTCTCACACCGCCGACAATGTGGGCACCGCACTATAGCTTGCCAGGCTTGGATATCCCGGGAGTGCCCATGGATGGTTGGGATGGGGTTGCCGCTCCCCGGCCCCATCTTACCCGCCATGGCGACCAGCCGTCCTCCGCCGGCGGTTCAATCCCGGCAAGAGGACTCCACCTCCGATGAATGATCGCTTCGGAAGGGAAGCGTTCGCGATCATTTACCGGTACTCCACGCCGCCGGACCCCGACCTCGGAATACGTCCGAGCGGCCCCGGCAGCCGGATCGCCTCCGCACTTCCCCGAGGGAAAGCATTTTGGCGACCCGTACCTCCGCCGCTGGACCCGAGCTCGAAATACGTTCGAGTGGCTCCAGCGGCCAAGTCGGCGAACCCGAACCCGGAAACGTCCGAGTGGCCCCACCGACCTCCATCCCCGGAATCAGCGGGCCCGTCCGGCATAAGTAACTCTACTGGCATGGTTCCGCTGACCCTTTCGTGGGATGCCGCTTTCTCAAATGCCAGGCCGCACGTGGCAAGCCACGTCGACCCCAGATACTCGAAAACCGGCACCCACATCCCCCCTCCCATGGCAAGCCACGGGTGAAGAATGACCCCCGAAGGAAGCATCCTCCTCGCCGTAACGGGCAGGGAGCAGACCTCCCCCTAACGACGCCGTTCCGCCGGGCGATTGCAGTCAGGGCCGCCAACCCCTTCCAGCGATGGACCTCGACCCGAAGGCTGAGGTCCTAAGGTAGCCACTGGCCTCCCCTTATTCCCCCAAGAGAGAACGGTGTGCTCTTAGAAACCCTTCCACCCGTCGGTCCACCCAACTGGGCCGAAGCCCGTGTGAGTGTTCCTATGGGCTTCAGGGCCTAGCCCTCTCACCACGACAAGGTGGCACACCACGAGAGGGGTACCATTGTGTACATGCGTATGCGAAGGCAATGTAATGGCCATTATTATTATTGCCATATTGTACGTAATGTACCACACCTACTAAAATATAATTATTATTATTTAACTTTATTATTTTAGCTATCGAATTCAAATCGTGCTTAACATCTTGTAAGCGTCGATTAACATAGGTATGATCGGTAAAAATGCAAGTGTCGAGAATTACATGTTTTCCGTACAAAACATGATATTCTGCGCTGCACATACGACATTTTGAACGTACTTCTTTGATATCATCAATGGCGCGTTGTATGTGTTGCAGTCCTTCCTGCAAAAGTATATCAACATTTATACTGCAAGTTATTGTTTGACGCGAATATGAACGTTCACACGAGCAAGATTTACTAAAAATGCAACTAGGTTCATTTTTAAATATGTATTCCGCTAAATGAGCGACATGACAGTTGGCATTTAAACGCTTAATGCCACGTGTGTAAGTTGTGATTGCATCACTAAAAAGGGGTAAGTGTTGCAAAATGGAAGCGCGCGCGTATATTATAATGTGTAGAAATTATTTTTCCATTTTCTAATATAGATTTAGCCAATTGAAAAATTGAAATGTCAGGAGATGACTGTATTTCATTACGATATATTTCATGCGCGGCAATTCCACTTACAACAAGTTGTAAAAGTGAGTCAAAAGCACAGGTTTTCTGTATTGTCATTACTAATTGTTTTTGTTTCACTGGCTTGCACTTGCTGCCATTAATAATTAAAGGTAAATTAAGTGATTTAGTATTTTTCAAATAATCCCACTCTGGACATTAATCGAGATATGATGGGTTAGTTCGTTTTTTAGGGACGGATTTAGAAACCTCTTGAGAGGATTCATTTTTAATATTAGTCGAATTTATCAATCCGCGCCAATTTTCGCAAATATTCCAGATATCATTGGATTTATCATTGGATTCATTCAAGCTCTCTTTAAAATCTGTATCATATGAGATATTTTCAACGTCATTATTTTTCATTAAAATATCCGAGACATTTTCAACGTCATTATTTTTCATTGAAATATCCGAGACATTTTCAGCGTCATTATTTTTTTTAGAAATATCCGAAACATTTTCTGAGTCATTATTTTTAATTGAAATGTCCGAAGTATTATCGATGGTATTTGTAAACGAGTCCTCTTTAGATAAATTTTTATTAATATATACATTAGAGAGAGAGAGATGGGGGTCGCTTTTCATGGGAATATCTTTTTCATTACAGGCCAAACTAATTTTTGTATCAAGAGAAATTCCAGATGCTGAACGATAAATTTATCAATCCTCATTGGGAGTTGGCCTTTGAAAGCTCGATTTTTTAAATCTGAAAATTCGGCTTCAACTGAGGAAGAAGTTGCAATTTCGCCAGATCTTTTAAAGTACGGGCGCATTACACCCGTCCATATAGGTAAGTATGGCAATAAACGTGTTTTTATTTGCTTAGCGAATTCAATATTATAACAGGCACTTATAATATTGCCATGTTCTGACTCTTCTGCGATCTTTTTGGCAGAATCTAAAACTGAGTTACTCAATCCTATCCAGTTCGTAGCATTATAATTTGCTTCAGACTCATAATTAACAGGGCTTTCATTATCATTATCGTCGTCGTCATCATCATTATCGGCATCGTTTATAATCGTTTCTATTTTATTAGCGTTAATATTACCTTTTATTATATTGTTTAAATAATTTATACGCATGTTAGACGCCACTGCCTTTCCATTACTTGTACAACCTATACTTTTACTTAACGCTACACTTAATAGCGACTCCATAAAATACTCTAATTCTTTAAAAGAATCCATCTGATAAGCCTGGCTAACGCAACGGAGATTAAATGCTCGCACTAAGGTTTTGTCCTTGCCTTTCAAACATTTCCATTTAGCTACCATATTAATTAGATGACTCACATCCAATCTAATATAGCACTTTGGAATTATGCTATTATTTCCGCAAATTGCAGTAACATAACATTTCTCTAAATAATCACGAAGATCGATGCATTGTGCAAAAACATCTGACGCTGCAATTAAAATGGCCCATCCGAAATCGCTTACAATCGTACGTGGAATGGGAACATTTTTGGCTGTAATGCTGCGTAAAAAGAAAGATATCATGACGGTTCTGTGATCGGCCGAAATCATTTGGAATACCGGTACACTGCCATCTTTGCTAATAAGTACACATTGATACAAAAATATCGGAGCATCTTGAGATGATTCGCGTTTTATTAGGTTCCCTGTGGCATCAATAGTTAAGAAGACTTCCGTATCGTTTTTACACCTTGTTATATATATCAGTTGTTGTTTAGGTATCCAATATATACAATAAAATGGTAATAAACCGATACTGATTATAGATCCTGTATATTTGCCATGTTTGGCATTATCTAATAAATTTAAAATCGGATTACTAAATATTAAATGCTGTTTTAGTAATCGCTCCTCTTTAGCTTTGCGTAAAACCGCAGAGGAAGGAAGTATTGGAGGATTTTTGTCTCCAAAATCCTTTAACCTTTTCGCCTCTTCTCGCCGAAAAGTAGCAGCATCTTTACGTTCTTTAATCATGGTATTAGCAACCATAGCACGTCGATTACCTTCAAGATGCCTTTTTTTAACATTAGTATGCTTCAAGGAACATATGTTTTTTATTATAAATTTAATAATTACATCAACATCGTCGGATGGCATTTTAAATAATGTACCTTGTATTGTTGCAGCGCATTCGACATAACTACCTTGAATATATATATAACAACGCGCGTCACTACGGAGAGAGACATAGTGTTTTTTAAATTTAAAGACACAATCAAGTTTCTGTTGTTGCCACAACTTCTCTGCTACAACATCAATCCAGGTTGTAAAACCCAACAAGCGCGATTATTATATATTTTTTTATCGTCTGCCATTTTTCTGCAGAAATAACAATGTTAAATTCCTTGGAATATAAAGTTGTAGAAGATGACGATGTGGAAGTATTTTTAGAATTAAAACTATTTTTGAAATCATCGTTCGAAATGTCGTTCGATTTTTCAGCTGGAACAATATTAAAATGGCGCAGCAACTTATAATATCCATTACAATTTTCGCGCATAATTACATACACATGCTTCGCAGAGATATTTGAACCACGTTCGTGCATTTTATCTGATATAGTTTTATATACAACCGCAGATGGTTTATACGGTTTGCCATCATTGTCAAGAGTACGACAAGCGTCCTCTAATAGAATTTCTAGAAGAACTGTTTTGTCGTACATGATTTTCGTAGAAAAAAAAGGAATAAACTTAATATAAGAAGAAAAAGAGAGAAATAAATCCAAAATAGGAAGAAAAAAAGAAATAGAAGAAAAAAATAGTAGAAATAAATTCAAAATAAGAAGGAAGAAATAAAAAAAAGAAAGAGATAAATAAACTCAAAATATAAAAAAAAGGAAGAAATAAACTTCAAATACTCTATAATAATGCGATATAGCAAAGATGGAGGATGTTAAAAATAGGTCGATTTTGGCCCATGGTGTGGAACTAAAACTACAAATGGTTTCTTATAGATTTTTTACCGTAGAATCACGTGGTAAAGTTTGTTTTCCTCTAGACAACGGGAAAAGTATGGAAAAATTGAAAAAAAGACCATGAAAAATGCAATTTCCCGTATAAAAAACACATGTACTTATAGATGTACTTGAGTGAACACATGCGAGTAATGACCTCGTTTCAAAGGCACATCAACAATATCAGATCATTGGATTTGATCATTGGAAGTAGAAGCATTACCGACAGATTCACGAACAGGACGGGTTGCGGTTCTGTAGCACTATTTACAAAAAACTGTTTCACCTTTCTCACGATAAGAATCACGTGATTTTTTTTCTAAAGATACGTGACAAACCGAACATGTCCGTGACATATTGTTCACGAGATGAGAAATTCTTAAATGTCAAAACTAACAAATTCACAGATTCAAACAGAAATCGAATCTACTTGCATAGGATAATTACACCATGCCTAAATGAAAAGTAACGTTATCATCCTGCAGATGAAACGATTTTTTAAGAAGTTTAGAAGAGATATCAATGATATTAAATAGTATCGTAAATAGACAAATACTATTGAACGATTTATTTTTTTCTACTAACAAAAGTAGATTTGAGTCCTTCGATAATGAGGAAAAATCGAACTTCATGGATTCGGGATTAAAGATATCATATAGCTTCTGTACGTATCATAAAGCAATGTACGCATCATTCACATATTGCATTATGTGTATTGAACACAAGTCACGGCTCAAAGAAAAACATGCTTACAAAAAAAAGCTTGGATACACTTATGTTCACTCAAGTACATCCATATGTACATGTTTTTATATGGGAAATTGCATTTTTATATGGGAAATTGCATTTTTCATGGTCTTTTTTTCAATTTTTCCATACTTTCCCCGCTGTCTAGAGGAAAACGGACTTTACCACGTGATTCTAAGGTAAAAAATCTATAAGAAACCATTCGTAGTTTTGGTTCCACACCATGGGCCAAAATCGACCTATTTTTAACATGCTCCTTTGAAAGTAACGCTGAGTGTAGGATAAGCTGCTCAAAAGACTATCACGGCGACCGACGAAGAGTCCGAGCTAAATCTCCGTCTTCGAGCGAGTGGAGGACATCGGCTGCGCGCGCTCCTGTATATCCCCACTATTCATCTCCACACGATGTCCTCCACGTTGAATAGTGGGGGTATACAGAAGCGCGTGCAGCCGATGTCCTCCACTCGCTCGAAGACGGAGAATTAGCTCGGACTCTTCGTCGATCGCCGCGAATGTCTTTTGGGCAGCTTAGCTTATACTCAGCGTTACTTGCAAATTTACGCGCATCTTTGCTATATCGCATTATTATAGAGTATTTGGAATTTATTTCTTCCTTTTTGTCTTTATATTTTGAGTTTATTTATCTCTTTTCTTATATTTTCCTTCATATTTTGAATTTATTTCTACTAATTTCTTTCTTCTATTTCCTTTTTTTCTTCCTATTTTGGATTTTTTTCTCTCTTTTTCTTATATTAAATTTATTCCTTTTTTTTCTACGAAAATCATGTACGACATAGTTTTTGAAAATGCGGTGCCAGCGGTAATATTGAAAAATTGTTTAAAAATATTTAAAGGCCGGAACTCTGAATAAAATTATTTGTAATAATGAAAGCTGTGCGAGAACTATCGAAAACTGATGAAAAAACGATAGAAACAACTGGCACAACATAGTTTTCGAAAATGCGGTGCCAGCGGTAAGATTAAAAAATTGTTTAAAAATGTTTAAAGGCCGGAACTATTATTTAAACTTATTGGGACGTTGAGAACTATGTGAGAACTGTCGAGAACTGCTGGAAAAACGATGAAAACAGCTGGCACATCATAGTTTTCGAAAATGCGGTGCCAGCGGTAATAATGAAAAATTGTTTAAAAATATTTAAAGGCCGGAACTATTGTTAAAACTTATTGGAACGTTGAGAATTATGTGAGAACTGTCGAGAACTGCTGAAAAAACGATGGAAATAGCTAGCACCACATACTTCTCGAAAATGCGGTGCCAGCGGTAAAATTAAAAAATTGTTTAAAAATGTTTAAAGGCCGGAACTATTGTTAAAATCTATCGAGAACTATAGAACTCATCGAGAACTGTAAGATGCGATAATTTAAATGGCATTTTTT
This sequence comes from Lasius fuliginosus, assembly GCA_949152495.1. NCBI lineage: Eukaryota > Metazoa > Arthropoda > Insecta > Hymenoptera > Formicidae > Lasius > Lasius fuliginosus. Next base: position 18,667,028 of record OX424443.1, on the reverse strand, counting down.
ACATTTTGCGGTGCCAGCGGTAAAATTTTAAAAATTGTTTAAAAATGTTTAGAGGCCGGAACTATTGTTAAAACCTATCAAGAACTATAGAATTCGTCCAGAACTGTAAGATTCAATGATTTAAATAATATTTTTTACATATTGCGGTGCTACGGGAAGTTGGCACCGCATATTTTCAAAGTTCGATTTTTTTATGTTTTTCGCCGGAACTATTTATAAAACCTATCAGGAACTATAAAACTATTAATTGTGCAAAGGGAACTCTTGTTAGAACTTTCGATTTTTGAATTTGTAGTGCTAACACCGGCAAAAGAAGAGAGGAGAGAGAAAGAGAGAAGACGGAAAGAATGAAGAAGGATGAGCAAGAGAGAAGGACGGAGAGAAGAGAGAGGCCAGATTTGAAGAAGAGAGAAGAGGATAGAAAGGAAGAGGTCAAAGGGAAAAATGAGTCAGGGAAGAGGGGGGTGGGAGAGGATAGCAGAACTGTTATAGGGGGAGAGAAAAAAGATAGCGAGAGAACGGGAAATGTGAGGGGGGTAATAGGAGCAGAGGTAAAGGGTAGAAGAGAAGGATCAGTGGGAAGGGTGGGGAGGGATGATACAGCAGAGGGAAAAGTAGATAGCGGAGAAAGGGGATTTAAGCTAGGGAAGAAAGAAGGAAAAGGGGGGGAGAGGAGAAGTTGGTGGAGTGAGGCGAAAGACGAGGAGGTGGAAGAAAGGGAGGAAGTGGTAAAGAATTGGGAAAAAGCGGAGAAGAGATTAGAAAAGAAAGGAAAAGAAGAAAGGAAAGGGTAAAGGAGAGAGCAAAGTTAGAGAAGAAAGAAGAACAGGAAAGAAGAGAAAGGAGAAGGAAGAACTTGATATGGAGATTAATAGAAGAAGAAAACAGAGAGGAAAGAAGAGTGGAGATGGAGTGGATAGTAGAGGAAATTTTTGGAAAAAAGGAGTGGGTGAAAGGGGTGAAGGAAAGGACGGGTGAAGGGGGGAAGATAGTTTTCTTAGTAGAATTGGAGGAGGAACGGGATAAAGAGGAGCTATGGAAGAAAAAGGGAGAGGTATGTGAGAGATGGAGGGTTAAGATAGATGAAGATCTGATAGAGGAAAGAAGGTATGATGGAAAATAAGGGAGAAGGCTAGGTTAGAAAAATGGATGGGAAGGAGGGTTGAGACGACGAATAGGGAAATTTGGATAGAGGATAAAGAGTGGTACTGGGATGAAGAGGAGAAGAGATGGAGGAAGAAGGGAAGGGTCTAGAGAAGAAGGAGGAGGAAAAGGAGGGTGGGGAGTTAACTAGGAAGAGAGGTAGGAGGAAAATAACAGGGAAGGAGTGGAAGAGGAAGAGATAGAAGAAGGTAGGAAAGAGAGGGGAAGGTTTCTTTCCGTTTTGTTTTTTGTTTTATATTATAGAGATACAGGCGAGTTAATAAGTTTTAAAGGGGAAGGAAGGAAGGAGAAGAAAAATGGAAGGAGAGAGGCAGAAAGGGACGTCAATATGCAAGGAAGAGGAAGAGCAGAAGGAGGGGGAAACCAGAGGAAGAGAAGGATGGAAGAAAGAAGAGAAATGCAAGGAGAAGGAAAAGAGATTACGGGGGGAGGGAAGTGGGAAGAGGGATGGGAGTCGAGGGAGGGAGGTACGAGTGTGTATGGGTCGCTTATGGCCAGGTCGCGAGGGGAAATAGTTTTATATTTTTGTAAAGGTTTGGGATCGTTCCTTAAAAGCGCCTTGGAAACCCTTAGGGGAGACAATAAACGATACATTTAATTTAACCACATTGAAAGAAAAAATTTGTAGGTAGATAGGGAAAAGTAAATAAAAAAAATTATTACTTTAACTTAATAAGTTCTCTTAAACTTTTAACTTAATAAATTCTCTTAAAAAATGGACTTTATCACTGTCCGTGGATTTACTTTGCCTTTTAAGATATTATCATATATCGCAGGCAGAAATATTGCGCACTTAATGCTAGTAAAGCCCGTATATCAGACTATTGACTGCGAAGGCCGACCCGATTTGATCGCGTGACTGCCGGCTCTCATCTGGCCAATCGTAGCGAGGCGTCGACGCTGTGATTGGCCAGATGAGAGTCGGCAGTCACGATCCACAGTAATTAAAACAAATAAAATATTTGTAATTCCTCATGAATTCTCAAAGTAGTTAAAGTACTGAGTCGCAAAGTATTCATTATAATGAACTATTAAAGAATAGTTCAAGACGGAACTGATTGTAGTAAATTCTTCAAGAATTCTTCAAATATTCATTTTTCTAATTCTGTATGTATTCTTTAAAATGAATTCTCTATGAACTTGTATTCATCTCTGTGTGCTATCTGAGTATATATATTGCGACGTATTATTTTAATTATTTTTCACTCGTCCTGACGCGCGGGACGCGTGACGAGCCGGGGGAGCGAACGTCGTTAAAACAGAAACTCTTGGGAGGACGAAACGGCGATGATGCGCGTTTCGGGAACACCGGTGTAGTCCGTTCCGCGCAAACCGTAGCAATCCGGAAGCTCCGATACGCAAGAAATACCGAATTGGGCGCCAGACGCAATCTTACACGCGTCAGTCCGCAAATACGCGATAAACAACGCAAACCCCGCGAAAGATAGTGAAAGGCTTCCGATACTACGGGTCGACTAACTCACCTAACGGCAGAGGGGCGGGGTGGCACTGAATAGATGGTAAAAATGTAAAGGAGGCACGACGGAACGCAACAATCGACAGAAAAGTACAAACGAACACACAAGGACCGACAACGAAACAACTCAAGCGAGATGAGGAGAAGAGAACAGTTTATTAAAGAAAGTACGACAGAAAGACAGACAGAAAGAGAGACAGAAAGTTTATTAAAGAAATAATAGTGAAATATAAATAAAGAAAGAAATAAGAAGCGTAAATTAAGCAGAAAATATTAATGTTTAGATTCAAATATTAGCGTGCAATGAAAAGAAAATAAGCAATCTTAATAAAAAAACAAGTCGTATACTAATCATAAATCATAGAGAAATGGTAAGCCAGCATAAGAAAAGTATTTCTTAGTTAATAATAACGAAAAAAATAGTAAGAATAACTCGTCGTCCGAGTATTAGTAGGCGCAGTAATTAACGTAGTAATTACGCTCTTTTGGACGGATTTAGGCTGCGAGACTGAGCGGCGAGACAGTACGGCCGGAAGCCGTATCGAATTATCGCAGCGATCGACGTTAGTTATATCGCAGGCCGTTAGACGCAGCGGCCGCGGGACGTTTTCCGGGCGTCCCTTACGCAGACAATCGTAGCTCTCTCTAATGTCAAGAATAATCCGACAATGATTGCAATAACGAAGCGAAAGAAAGACAACGACGTACCAAATTCCGGCGAAGCGGAGAGAGATCTCCGTTCGATAACGAAACCGCGATTTGCTAAGCACGACTCGAAGGTAGGCTCGTAACGTCCCTTACGGTGTTCTCTCTCTTGTCACGACTTTAAGTCTGGTTAACGCGAACGTGACGCTACTTATTTGATCCTAACTAAGAATAATTACCGACGCGAAATACTCTCCACCACTCGCTAATCACATGCACTCGACGACAATCTAATGCGCGGACAATCAGGCAAAATTCATTACAACGACGAATTCATTTAAGCGACAAAATATGCGCGAATCACACCGAACATACGGTACCGACGAACGCATACAATATAATATTCGCAATGCAGTCGTACTATTCTCGCCGAACTACAAGAGTTATTACACAATTACGACACGCTAAATAATAACCGGCACGAGTACGCGCGCGCTAACCTTTCTGCGCGAATTCACAAAGGACGCAAAATTACAACGACGTAGCTTTCGTTCGACACGGGCCGACAACACAAAAAGCTCGCTGGTTTCGCTAATTCTACGCGATACACGAACGATCAACAAGCGCGAAAATCACAACACTTTATCGTCGCTTTATCGTTACGCAAATAACAAATACCGAAGCGATTCGCGCTATCCCGAGCCCGGAGAGACGAAAAGCGCAACATTTAGCCGTCGTAACACTTATCCTTGAGCCCTCGCCGCTTGACGTCGGTCGCTCAAACACTAAAATCGGAATATTAATTATCGCCAATGTAAGGGCTTTGCCCTCGCAAAATCACTAACACCAAAACTTGGCGACGACGTCAGAACGACGCGGCTCGGACGTAATGCACGTGCTCACAAAGACTCACGACGGGGTAGCCTCACCGGTCCGGTCACTCCTTGATTCTGGCTTCCACGGGGCAGTCACCGTCCGTCAGCGGGTCTCTCAAAAACGACAACGAACAAGACTCTCACAATCGACAAACTTGTCACGCCAAGCGCTCGCGCCAGTTTCACCTTCAAGGATCTTACGATCCAGGGTCGATAATCCGGGGCCAGCTCCTAGCTGCGCGCCCGGGGTGCGTAATTGCGCGACCAATCGCATACGCGCGCCGCTTATCGCCACAGCGCGACGAATATACTGCTGTACCGAGGGCCTACGTGCCCTCGACCTTTATCTGCCGAATCCTTTTGACAAACTTTTTCGCCTTTTCGGCGCGCCGCAAAATATATTCTAACGGCAGGGAGTGTCGTTGTTAGCAGCTGGAAGTTGGCAGATCGGGTCGTGCGAGCTCCGCGAACAAATTCGCAGTTTTCTTTAGGGCGCCTTTGCCGCCCGCTCCTCGAGGCGGCCTTGTCCCGCGAGGATCCGCCTACTTCCCGACGTCCTGCGCCGGTGTTTGATTCAGCAAAATAAATACTCCTGACCGAGGTGACCTTCCGTCGGGATGCCGAATATCGACCAAGCATGTGAATCGTTGAAACGGCCTTGTCCTTGCAATCCGGTAATTTTCCGCCGTTCCCTTGCTGTTGTCAATGTCGGCGACAGTGACGCTCGCCAAGGCTCCCCAAATCGTACAATATAAAAGCGTATAACAGAAACGCTTATGCCGCGGCTTGTCTTTACGCGGAGCGATTTTGCAATGATATCAAATTACGCCGCGGCACAAGCGTTCGAAACAAAAAAACGTTCGTAAAAATTCAACAGCGTTCATTTGTTTTCGGTTTTCTTTCGACCTCGTAATTTGTTGCTCCACAGTAGGTGCCCAGCATCTGACTGGTATGTCTCATCGACGTGCGTTTAAGAAATTCGTTATTAAAAAATGGCAGATTTTACTGCAATAGAGTATACGGACATGATTGTCGTATACGGAGTAGCCGGGGAAAATGCTCGTGCAACAGCTCGTGTTTACGCGGAGCGATTTCCCGAGCGTGAGCGACATCCAGACTACAGAACAATTTTGAAATGTATTCAACGCGCCAGGGAAACAGGATCTCTTATGTTAAATTTGAGAAACGCTGGGGCACCAATACGCTATCGCGTGAAGAAGAGAGAATCCTGCGAGCGTTTGAAGAAAACCCTAGGAACAGTGTATCTCGGATGCTCGGTCTCTCGCGATACGTGGTGCATCGTGTTCTACGGCAGAACGGATTGCATCCGTATCATCACCAGCGAGTGCAGCAACTGTTACCGAGAGACCACGAACAGCGCGTCTATTTTTGTCAAGGTATGTTTATTATCTTCATTTAATGATTTCGCGTTATTTTTAATAAATATTAACAGTCGGCGAAACAAACACAGGGTTTCTTGCGCAGTGTCGGCGGAATAATTTTTTCCCCGACAGAATTCTATGGACCGATGAAGCCACATTCACACCGAACGGTGTGTTTAATTCGCGTAATTTTCTGCATTGGGCAGAAGAAAATCCGCACGTCGTTCGAGAACGCGCTTTTCATTATCGCTGGTCGATAAATATATGGGCAGGAATAACAGCGAATCGAATCGTAAGTAGAATTTATTGTTAAAAAATTTTCTTCGCGACTTTAACAAAACATTTTCTTTAACATTTCATTTTTTTTAGATCGGTCCTTATATTCTGCCGCCCCGTTTAAATGGAGAAATTTACGCCGATTTTCTCCAAAATCAGTTGCCTGCTCTTCTCGAAGATGTTCCTCTTCGCGATAGAGCAGAACTGATTCTCCAGCATGACGGGGCTCATGCGCATTTTTATAGACAAGTGCGCGAATTCTTAAACGCGCATTATGAAGAGAGATGGATTGGTCGAGGCGGCCCGATCATCTGGCCGGCGCGATCGCCAGATCTGAATGTGCTCGATTATTTTGTGTGGGGACACATTAAAAATTTAATCGAGCACAAGCGTGATGGTACAGAAGCTGAGGTACGAGAAGCAATTCTCGCAGCTTTTGATACCATCACTCCAGAAATGGCGTATCGCGTAACGCGTAATATTGTTCGAAGGGCCGAATTCTGTTCGCGAGAACAAGGAAGGCACTTTGAACAATTATTACATTAAAATCCTCTCTCATAGTGGATTAGACCTACTGGGGATACCACTTAAAAAAATGCACCGTGTTATCTACCGCAAGGTGGTGTGGAAAGGATAACAAATCTTTTCTATGTCGCGAGAGAAAGAGAGAGAGAGAGAGAGAGAGAGAGAGAGAGAGAGAGAGAGAGAGAGAGTGAGAGAGAGAGAGAGGGAGAGGGAGTGAAAAGTTATTGGTATTGATTATTTAAAAAACATAAAATCTCAGAACGTATCCGATTACTATCGTGTGATTTGCATCGGACTCTTCTACTTTGTATGCGTGATGAAATTCGACGAGATACATCGCCGGATATGATGTCGACGCAATTACAATTATTTCAAAATTATTTGTTTTACACTTTACGATCATTAATCAAGATTCCCGTTTAAAAATAAAAAGACTTGTTACCAGAAAAGAAAAAGAGAGAGAGAAAACAGAGAGAGAGAGAGAGAGAGAGAGAGAGAGAGGGAGAGGGAGAGAGAGAGAGAGAGAGAGAGAGAGAGAGAGAGAGAGAGAGAGAGAGAGAGAGAGAGAGAGAGAATAGTTTGTCGCGGGGCTCCAGCGTTACGCGCCGCTCGTACACAGCCATCGTTCGCTCCTCCCTCCGCTTCGCCGCGCGCCGAGTATCTAGTTACAGTAGGACGTCTCTTCTCATCGCGCGCTTCTATTCGCGCGGATTGACCGATCTTTTTTATTTAATTTCTCATTAAATATTGCGAAAATCGCAAAACGGTAGAGGACTTTCCTACTCGGTTTAATCCGCTCTACCTGCACACGACGGGTAATCCTACAATTACCGGACACCCTGTATATGTGCAAAATAATTTATTTTATGAAATAAATTAATGTATTCTGTAATCAATAACAGCTATAAAAAGTTTTTAATATTTTAAATATTGTTTCTTAAATTAATAGCCTTTACAAAAAATGTGTATTTTTATATATTTATATATTCAAATATATTATTATTAAAAGAAATTTATATGTTGATGACTATTTTCATTGAACTATTAATTGTTGATTTAAACTTGATTTTCAAACGTGGCATAGACTAAGAACATCTTATATGTAATACTTATTTATACGTATATATTACCCTTTTTTTTTAAGGAGGGGAAAACCTTGCATAGGTCCCCCCGACTTGTTTCCATAAGTCGAGGGGTATGTGAGATTCTTACTCACTAAAAACCCCTCCGGTGACCTTTTACCTGCTACAACAGAAAATGGCGCTGATTCTACGGTATCCACCACACCTCTCCATTCTATAGGTACAATGATCCGCCCTTCAGACATCTGTTTCATTCTAAATCTGTCTGCAACAATAAGCAACTATGCTACGCACACAGATTGATATCAATTATGAGAAATTGTTATAAAAAATTATTTATTTTAAAATCTGGAAAGAGAACGTCAATTATATAATATCATATTAAAATATTAAATTTATTATAATAAAAATATGATTCTTTGCGCTTGTCAGAAACACAACAGAGGCGCTAGAATATATTGTTATATTCTTATCCCGCGAATACCATAATAGATATATAAAACAAAATATAATACAAATAATATATAATGTAAAAAATAATCCAAATATAATAGTATATATTAGTACATATTAGTATAGATTGCAAATAAATTTTAATAAAACTAGATGTTTTATTATTATATGTACAACTTTCTTCAATGCAATGAAATATAATTTATTTATTATATATTTAATTGTTTTTTTGAGAGCTTTTCTATTTGCATTGTTATCATGCAATACAATAACTCAACTTTTATGGGATAAAAATATTAAAGGCAATATATATGTACAGTAAACAATAGCAAGCAATATATATACATACATACATTTAAATATAAAATTGTATTGTTAACTGTATTGTTAATTGTATTCAATAATTAAAATTAATGTAATTACCATTGTTTCTATGCATAACATTTAATATACAGCACGAATTAATAAATTCGAGTGGATCGCAATTTAAACTGAGTTAAGTGATCGCATCGCAAAGTGATCTCAACCACATAGTGGGAAGTACTGTAAAAAATATTTCTTGTTACTTAACTTGCAACTTCTTTAATATTGTTTTGTATATATATATATATATATATATATATATATATATGTTTCTCATATACTTTTAATAATTTATAGCAAATGTTTTTTGTGCTTTATTTTGTGCTTATTACTATACATTTTTGAAAACAATGCATTGCAAAACAAAACTATCTGACTTAACACTTTGCGACGCAATCACCTCTCAGTTCAAATTGCGATCTAATTTGCAATGCACTATTTTCAAAGTAAAAAACTAATAATATAAAATAAAATTGTCATAATAAATTATATATAATATTTATATATATTTATTTTATTAGACTTTTATAATATAATAATAAAGTAATAAGCAGAAAATTTTCCCCACCACCTCTTCCCAAACGACTCGGGATGTCATTGACCAATATAAAAAATAATCATTGAGCTATATTAAAAAATATATGTATATATCTATAAACATTTTAATACTTACATTTTAATAACTAATATTTTTTATTGCTCAATGACACTCTTTCTTTTTCTGAGCCGCTTCCTGCGCTTCGATGACATACTGCAGTTCCCGAATTGGCATATTTCTGGCCGCTCTACTATCGATTATTTCAGGAACCAAGCAGTCCTCGTAGAATCGTTTAAACAGTGGACATTTTTATTTCCCAAAATTTGTCATCACGCTCGACAATCGTATACTTCAGTCCAAAGGGTGTCCACACAGCAAAAATGCAATACTTTCTTTGCGTGGAACTGTCCCTGTACTTGGAAGTAGTACGCGTGTCTTTGATTCATACGAGTGTCATCCATTTTATCGAAAATTCTATGGATGTCCGAAACCTTATTAAGCATTGCATCGGTGGGAGACACTTGCCGCGCCGCATAAAGACATTTGATCTCAACGATAGTGTAAAAGGGCTGAGCAAATTAATAAAAAATATATAAAATAATAGACTATATTCGATTTAATACGTATTCAGAAAAACTTGTATACAACTCAACGGAAGAAAGCAAAAGACCTCGTTTCTTGGAAATCTCGTCGTTATAATACCCTAATAAAGCGCCTCTATAATATGTTTGTCAAAATATTTTTGGCCTTACTTAAAATTACGTTGTACATGATATTTTCTTCCTTATCGATTATCTTACAATAGTATCGTCTCCGATAATGCCGTCAGGCGTCGCGGCAAGACATGGGATTTTTTCATCAATAAATATTCCACAATCATTAATTTCTATTCCCAACTCCACCTGCAATTGCTCTCGTGCCATCATTTCTTTTTCTTTACCCCACTCAACAGCTGCATTCGTCAATTGAGGAGGATAAAGAATGGCTTTTACAAGATTTTGGCACGAAGTTGTTTCTCTTCTACTACAAACTTTTCCAAAGTTTGAAGCAGTGACAAGAGTTCGCCGTATGTTGTACCACGCCGGGTTTTCATCCTGACCCCGTGTAGCATATTCCAATACAGCACGATTACATTGCTGATCTTTTAGCATTCGATAATGATTAGATTTCAGCTGTTCGCACATACGGCCTTCTATATCTGATCGTTCTGCATTTGGTCCGTAATCTTTATCGGGACTTAATGTTTTAGCAAAATATGTATTTTGATGTACGAATAGAGAGACCTAATTCTTTTGCCGCGTGTACGCGTTCCTGATAAGCCTCATTTTTTATAATATTTCGACTTTCTATTATTTTTGTACGTGCCGGTGGTTCTTTACCCATTGCAGACAAGCAGAACTCAATGCTTGCCAAGTATTAAATTGTACTACAGATGCTTTCACGCGCGTTTCATAAGAACCACTTCTCGCAAAATGAATACCTTTGCCGCCAATGAATTTACTAATAATTCCATTGCAACTTTCCACGGAATTACTAGTATATAGATAAAATAAACTATCAGCATTCTCTATAATGCGTTTCATTGCAACTTCAATTTTTAAAAATAATCATGTCTTTTGTAATTGGGGCACAAGATTTTCTTCACCTTCTTTTTGTTCTCCAATACAAAAATATTTAAGAGAAGCGCAACCTTTATGCTCACCAAATACATGACTGGGTATATTTTGTAAATCTTTAATTAATCCTGCGAGTTTTTGCTCTCGGGATCCTTTACTATTGCGAAACGTTACAGTCTTTACTACAGCGTTTCGAATTTTCATTACGCTGTTTGTAATGACTTTTTTTAATTTTGAGATATTTCTACCACCACTACTACCCGCTTCACGTATTTTATTACACAAATTGCGGGGAAGATGATTCGTGCATTCAATCTTCTCCACAACAATATTCGGGTACGGTGGGAAATCTCAATTTTTTTGCTACATTACTATCTCCAATAAATTTATTATAAATTAATCCATGCATTTCTAAACTATGTCGGAAGCCTTCGAGGATTATATCGCTTTCCATACTTGTAGAACTTTGATTATTTCCCCAATTTTTAAAGCATTTATGTTCTTTCGGTTTCAAAGAAAGTTTAGCTGCTCTTGCGCAAATAACACAATATTTATTTCTAACACCGACAAATAAAACTTTTTGGGAATAATATCCCGTAATAATAGCTGCTCCAGATGGAGAATCATAACTACCACTGCGATAGGATCTCTTCATCCGTCTGTTATTGCGGAAATATGTGGAATGCCATCAACGACATCTCCTCTTTCATTTGCTAAACGTCTTTCCTCTTCGCCAGCCACGCGCATTTCTTCTTCCGCAGCGGCGGCAAAGGCTTCCGACATTTCATTATGATAATTTAAATAGGTTTTATTACTCATGCATGAAACATTCACAGTAGCAAGAAGTTCTTCAAGCTGCTTATGACCAGTCCCTGTCAATATAGTACCGCATACGGCACTTCTATTGACATCCAATATTCTGTCGCCTGTCGATTCACTCCAAAAATTATCTGTGAAGTGACACATTTGACATTCGACAAAAAATTGGGTTTTCAGACCGTGACACTTCGTTTTGGTTATTACAAGATCAGTGAAACGACATTCGCCGATCCAATGAGTGGACAGTCTCTGCAATTCAGCAAAAACATGCCCGACGATACGTCGTCCACTAATCTCTGCAGAACACAAACGATTTGTGTCGATGTTCCCATCAAACATGCAAAGCAATATTTTCGATATCTTCAATATTTTCGATATTATCTTCAATATCTTCAATATTTTCGATATTATCTTCAATATCTTCAATATTTTCGATATATTCAATATTTTTGATATTATCTTCAATATCTTCAGTATCTTCGATATCTTCAATATCTTCAATATCTTCGATATCGTCCATATTGCTTTGCATTGTATTTTCCGATTCCATAAATGTGCATGCATCTGTAGAATTTTCAGAAAATGTATTAAACGACTGTGATTGGGCCTACGGCCGCCACAAGCGCGGCCCACGCGCTCTCACGTCGCGTTAGTTAAGGGCGACGCCGCTAGGCGGAGCACGGCGCGAGGCACAACCCGTGAGTGAGATTTAGCCAGGCGAGAATAAAGACGGGCCCCCCCTGCAGAGAAAACTAAAAGAAAAGACTTTCCACGGCGCCAGACGCTGGAATAAGACATCTGCCTCGGCCACGCCTCGTAACGAGAAGCAAGCAACCTCGCCTCCATCAGAGGACGAGATAACGGCACGGCGAAGAACTCGCCCCACGCCGCTGCACATCCTCTCCGCGAAGCGGAGACGCCTCAACGCTCCACTTCCAGGAGCCGGCGCCAAGTCGCCGACCACTGGCGCCAGTCGCCACAGCGGGTCCTCGCCGACCAATGACGCCAGACGCCCCGGTGCTTCGTTACCCGGAGCCGGTGCACCGTCACCAGGAACAGGCGCCGAGTCGCCGACCACCGGCGCTAGTCGCCGCAGCGACTCCTCGCCGACCAACGGCGCCAGACGCCCCGGCGCTAAGTCGCCGACCACCGGCGCTAGTCGCTTCAACGCTCCACCTCCAGGAGCCGGCGTCCAGTCGTCGACCACAGGCGCTAGACGCCTCAAGGCCCTACCACCAGGATCTGGCGCTAGACGCCACCACGACTCCTCATCGACCAGCGGCGCCAGTCGCCGCAAAGCTCTACTTCCAGGAGCCGGCGTTAAGTCGTCGACCACCGGCACTAGACGCCTTAGACTCCACCTCCGGTAGCCGGTGCCAAGTCGCCGACCACTGGCGCTAGACGCCTCGATATCATCGAGGTCCAGCGCCAGACTCCTAGACATTCAGCAGACCAGAGCCAGGGCACAGTCACCAGAGCGACCACGTACTTCCGATATCAGGGAGGCACGGAGCAGGAGCACGACGCCTCCGATCCTGTGGCACGTCCCGCCGTTGATCTCGCCGCTTAAGAGATCCCCAATTAAGAGGATAGTTGCCACACAGACAACGCCACAAAGGACCTTTACAGACGCTGCGACTCAGACGAAGAGAAGAGGAGGAAAATCGCGAAGGGCTAAAGACAATAACAATAATAACTCAAGCAGAAACTTAAATTACACACACACACACCCACACACGATCTCTGTAAAATAATGAAAAATAAATTATATAGAATGGAATTATGATTGTATGAAATTCAACACGTCCCGTCCGTATCCAAAAGCGTAACCCCTAAACTAAAAACTATATTAGATACATGAGAATAAATTGTTGCCATAAACGCATCAAAATCAACGCACCAATCACATAAAAGCATTTCATAAGTCGCGCGATACATTATTGCAAATGCTATCATTGCACTCGATAGTACCTTAATGTTTGCATGATGGCGAATCGCGAGTACGGTAAGTAATTTTTCTTTTCATTTATATATGCATTTTTATATGTACATGTACATACGTCATACTATATATTGTGACCGTGATTATTTTATTAAATAATTAGAAATATGGTTCATTAATCTCTTTCAACTCTTTTAACTCTTTCATTAAAGAGTCGTTATTAATGACTGACAATATACCTTCGGCGCGATGTACGGAAAACCAACCGGTAAATGAAGCGGGAAAACTATATAAGAAGTTGGGCGCCAGGCGCGAAATTCCGCGCCGCCGAAAAAAAACTTTAGAGAACTCACAATTATTGCATCGGTTAAAAATCGCGACGGAAAATACGCGGCTACTCAATCAACGAAATTGGTAGAGGGGGTGGTCCTTGCGGGCGGGACGGGAGAGAATCGAGAGAGGCACGAATAAATTTTGCACAGAGAAATAAATTGAGAAGAATATAATGTATTAAATAGTCAGTGAAAGAAAGAATAATATAATTGAAAAATAATAATGAAAAGAATAATGTATGCGAGACAGTGATAAGAAATATAATAGATAACAGTCTGGCCGGGTATTTGTCGGCCGGAAGGCTTCTCGCGATCGAGCGCAAGAGTATCAGGTTTCACGCGCGAGCCGAAAGTTAATTCTTCTGCGGATATCTTTTGCCGCGACTCGGGGCTTATCCGGGCTTTTCTCGGCAGCGAGAAAAAAATCCTTCCGTAGCCGACAATTACTTGCGCTCGCTCGCGTGAAATACCGAATATTCGCAAGGTCAAAATAAATACAACAGGCGCTTTGTAGCAGCCATATACGCCGCAAGAATAATATTCGTCAATAGAATCGATCAGTATCACGGTACGACTCGTATATTCGCTTGGATTTTCACACTAAGTAAACCGCCTTAATGGCAGCGACAGACTTTAATATCTAATAACGCAACGAACCACAATATCTCTGATTCACGCGATAATATTCGAAAGTGATGAAATAACGTAGAATAGATTATACGACATGTATAATTTTATTAACGCACAATACGAACGAAGAGACAGCATTAGATACGCACAATAGACAAAGCGGTTTCGTGTACGAGCTCATTAACACAGAATTAACACAGTATAGAGAAAGGACAAATTAATAATTAACCAGACGCAAAATATGACTGTCGGCGGTAAATGATCTCGGGAGAGAGAGTCACGCGGATCCGTCGGCTCGGATGAGTCGTTTCGCCGATCTACTGCGCAATCACTCGAAATAACCAAAATTACGGAAAATATCGATACGAAACCTTTAACTTACGACAGCAATGATTCAAGGGCGCGACTCATCCGAACCTTACTCGTAATTGGCGGCTTCACAATTAGTCGACGTCGGTCTCACCAGTAACAGCTCTCGAAGCTTCTTTGGAAAACGCAGCGAAAAAGGGCCTCCGTTCGATACGCCGATCTGCCGAACAGTGACAAACGGAAGGCCCGCAGGAGACACGCCGGCACATTAATATGTGATAAGGCCACGTGTGGCGCTCCCGGATTACGTAGGGCCGTGGCGCGGCCTTGAGGTCTTCGCGCATCTAATTTCAGGCCCCCGGTTTCTCGCTCGCTTCCTATTAGTTTCAGGCCTCGGAAAACATTGATTGCGGCAGCGTACACGGATTTATCCGGCCCTCCTTGTCCTTTATTCATAGGATGTATCTCCGGTCGATTTCCCTCTCGATCAGGTTCCATCCAGAAAGGAAATTCGGGCCCGCAGATCGGATACAGTGCCGTCGCTCCTTTTCGGTGCTCTCACGCTTCTTGCGCTTGAGTGGCCTTCCCCTTGAGTGTTCTCTTCGAGCCTGTGAATAGCGGGTATTTAAAAATGCGGCAGCTTCGGTTCTTTTCTCTAATGCAGTAACTCGGTTTAAAGTTTTGTGATTCTTACCGGGCGTGCTCCTTGTTGCGGTGTCAGGGCCTCCCCTCGTCCTCGATGTTAATTGTGCTCTTCTTGTCATCACCGGATGAGGTCCCGTCGACTGTATGTGTTTGCCACCGTAATCTTAAGCTAATTTCTTTAAATACGAAACGATAAAAATAGCGAAAACCGCGGGCTCGCGTCCGATCCCACGCTTAAGCCGCGCTCTCTCTCCTTAAATCGAGAGAGCGGAGGCCCACGCGACCGATCCCGGCCGGGCTTATCAGCCCTTGTGACGGACGAACAAAACGTCACGTCACAATACATACGGATTTACTTATTAAAATATTGCCTTTCACATTTATATAAAGCATTAATTATTGATATATGATATTTATAATTGTAATTTTTATTAGCAACGAATTTTTATAACCTCTAATAACCTCTTGTGTTTTTACATGTACGTATATAAATGTTATTGCTATATGTACAGACGGGGACATTAATGCCTTCCCACCTGAATTTGCGCATGTATCGAGATATATCCGACGCGCGTGCTTCCTCTCTAAATATTCGTGCATTATGACTGTTGGTTATTCGAAAAATGACAATGTTGTCTCAAAGCAGCGAGAAAATGTGACTGAACTAGCTTACAAACGAAGCGCACCTAATAATGCAATTAACCCCTGATACCCCGCGTAGTATTATCCATTTAAAAAATATTATCAAATTTCAAATTTTATTATCAAAAACTTTATGAATCTACTATATGTATATTATATATAATTATATATATACGAGGTGTGTTCAAAAATAAGGTGACTTTTCAAATTTCGCGGGTTAGGTACGTTCGATTTTTAATTTTTTTTTTCTTATGTTGGTACACTCGTCCCGAACATATGTTCACAGTTTCAGCTATATAGCATTTTTTGTTTGTATGTGAGAGACATAAAGGTTAGAACTGTTTTGCGTGTTCGGCGATCTGTTGCTGTCGAAAAAATGGATCAAAGAATTTGCATCAAATTCTGTGTAAAAAATGGAATTAAGTGCTCCGAAACGCTTGAAATGTTGACAGTGGCATATGGTGAGTGTACTCTAAGTAAAAAAAATGTTTATAAGTGGTACAAACTCTTCCAAGAAGGCCGAGAAAATGTTGAAGATGAAGCTCGCCCTGGACGCCCCAGCACGTCAACAACAGATGCAAATGTTAAAGAAGTAAAGGAAATGGTTCTGAATAATCGTCGAATCACTATCAGAGAAGTTGCTGAAGATGTTGGCATATCAGTTGGCTCATGCCATGAAATTTTTTCCGATATTTTGGGCATGAAACGTGTGTCAGCAAAGTTTGTTCCAAAACTGCTGAATTTTGACCAAAAAAGTCGTCGCATGTCCATCTCTCAGGAGATGCTTAATGACGTCAATGACGATCCAGACTTGCTCAAAAGGGTCATAACTGGTGACGAAACATGGGTGTATGGTTATGACGTCGAAATCAAAGCCCAATCATCCCAATGGAAGCAGTCAGACAAGCCAAGACCGAAAAAGCACGCCAAGTTCGGTCAAATGTGAAAGTTTTGCTCACCGTTTTCTTCGATTACAACGGCGTAGTGCATCACGAGTTCTTACCACAAGGTCGTACGGTTAATAAGGAGTACTACCTTGAAGTTATGCGCCGTTTGCGTGATGCAATACGAAAAAAACGCCCTAATTTGTGGAAAGACAATTCGTGGCTTTTGCATCACGATAATGCACCTGCTCACACATCGTTGCTTGTTAGTAGTTTTTTGGCCAAAACCAACACCATAATCATGCCACCATATTCACCGGACTTGGCCCCCTGCGACTTCTTTCTGTTCCCAAAACTCAAACGACCCATGAAAGGACGGAGGTTTGCCACGATTGAGGAAATAAAGACCGCATCGCTGAAAGTACTCAAGGACATACCAAAAAGTGCATTTCAGAAGTGCTTTGAAGATTGGAAAAAGCGCTGGCACAAATGTATTATATCTGAGGGGGATTACTTTGAAGGGGACAAAATAAGTATTGATGAATAAATAAATATTTTTTGAGAAAATTACAAAGTCACCTTATTTTTTGAACACACCTCGTATATAATTATATATTTTTATTTTATATACATGTGTATATACATATATATATATATATATTATATATATACATGGGTGATATTTCTGCGAGCTCTAATAATCTCTAGCAGACATGCTTCCCCAAAATCCTATTGTAATTCTGCCACTGTATCCTGATGGGAGAACATATTTTTGATTTAAACGTTCTCCATCTGGATGCCAGACGCGATATCGTCCATCTTCTGCAGATGAGAAGACTTTCTCGTCCATCCAAACTACAGCATTCCACTCTTCTTGGGCTGTATCTAAATGCTCTCTTGCAAATTGCATCCTCTGCATTCGATGTTCTGGTTTTAACTGAATCTTCTTTGCTGCAGGATGTGAATGGACATGTGCAGCATTTAAGCGGCGTCTCACAGTTCTCGCAGAAATATTTAAATCTCTGTTATGTAACACTGTAGCAGCTGCATCAAATGGATTTTGATCAATTACTCGAACAATTTCTTCATTTTGTTCTGGTGTTTTCTGTGGACGTCTGTTATTTTTTCGGTGATTTTGTAAATTATTCGTATCTCCTTCTTCGCGCTTCTTTAGCCACAATGCCACCGTTTATACATAAAAATAAAAATATATATTGATAATAAAAATAAAAATATATATTGATAATAAAATTTGGAATTTGAATATTTCTTAAATAAATAATACTACGCGGGGTATCAGGGGTTAATTGCATTATTAGGTGCGCTTCGTTTGTAAGCTAGTTCAGTCACATTTTCTCGCTGCTTTGAGACAACATTGTCATTTTTCGAATAACCAACAGTCATAATGCACGAATATTTAGAGAGGAAGCACGCGCGTCGGATATATTTCGATACATGCGCAAATTCAGGTGGGAAGGCATTAATGTCCCCGTCTGTATGTATAATATAAAGGTAAAAAAAGGAGCCAAGTACACACGCCATAGTTTTTGTGAAAAACTTTTATATGTATTTTTTAATCTGCACAAGTAGTGTTATTTTAAACCATAAAAAATATTTTACGAATTATTTTAATAATGTGTACAACATCCTACAAAAATAACGATATAAAAAAGTTGCGCCAACTGAATAAAAATTTGTTATAAAATTTATTTATTTTATTATTTCCAACATTAAGAAAAATTATATTTAATACATTGCAATATAATTAAAGTAGTAGGGCGTATAGCTAAAATAATTTTTTTATAATTAACTGAATGCACAATTATAATTTACCAATAACAATATATATTCTAAAAAGTTTAATAAAAAAAGGTTATATAAGATAAATTAAAAATTCATACAAAAATTAAAAATTAAAAATTAAAAACTATTGCGAAAATTAAAAATTTATATAAAATCAAAAAATAAAAAAAAATTTAGTAAACAGCAAAATTTAGTTCACACAATTCCTTTTGGTTTAATGTTTTCACTTGTACATCTAATGTTTGCACTTGTATTTTAATTAAGCCGGTAGGTGCTGGGAATCCTTTTTGGAATAGTCGGCACCAGGCTAATAAAAATACAAGTGCATAGTCAAATCATTAAATCAAAAGGAATTGTGTGTGTACTTTATCATAAACGTATAGAATATTTTTACATAAAATGTGATGTTTTGTTCTCTTATGGATAAACTACTTTTAAAATGAGATATTTTATTTATTTTATAAATGAGAGAATCTATAATATATTTTTGTTATAAATGAAAGAAAAAAGTTTAAATCAAAAGAACTTATTACAGTACACACACACACACACACATCTGATTATAAACATAGAGTATTTTAACAATCTTGCCTCTCATTTATAAAATAAATAAACATCTTATTTTAAAAGTAGTTTACGCTATGCTTAATCACATTCTATTTAAAAATATTCTATATGTTTATGATAAGGTACGCACAATTCCTTTTGATTTAATGTTTTACTTGTACATCTAATGTTTGCAATTGTATTTTTATTAATCCGATGGGCGCTGGGAGTCCTTTTTGGGATAGTCCGTACCAGGTTAATAAAAATACAAGTGCAAACATTAGATGTACAAGTGAAAACATTAAATCAAAAGGAATTGTGTGTACTTTATCATAAACATATAGAATATTTTTAAATAAAATGTGATTTTGCGTAGCGTAAACTACTTTTAAAATAAGACGTTTATTTATTTTATAAATGAGAGATATGATTGTAAAAATATTCTATATGTTTATAATAAGATGTGTGTTTATGTGTGTGTACTGTAACAATTTCTTTTGTTTTAAACTTTTAACTTTTAACCCAACAAGGATTACAAGCCCCCACCGGGTTAATAAAAATACAAATGCATAGTTAAAAGTTTAAATCTTAATAAATTATTATAGTATACACACACACTGCTTATTATAAACATATAGAATTTATTTATATCTGTCTCTCATTTATAACAAAAATATATTATAAATTCTCTTATTTATAAAATAAATAAAACATCTCATTTTAAAAGTAGTTTAAGCTATGCATAAAAGAACAAAACATCACGTCTTATTTAAAAATATTCTATATGTTTATGATAAGATACTCATACAATTCTTTTAATTTAATGTTTTGACTAATGCATTTGTATTTTTATTAATCTAGTGTGGACTATCCCAAAAAGGACTCCCAGCACCCACCGGGTTAATAAAAAAATAAAAGTGCAAACATCCACCTGGTGCGGACTATCCCAAAAAGGACTTCCAGCACCCACCGGGTTAATAAAAATCTAAAGTTTCATCATTTCGTTTAACTTTTAACGCTATTATAATTTACTCTGTGTGTATGTGTGTGCGTATGTATTATCTCTCTACGTGTGTGTGTGTGTGTGTGTGTAATGTATGTATATATGTATATAAATTAATTTTGATGTGTTATTATGTATTACTCAAGGTTCAGTTGGTATGTTTTGATGAATATATGCAAACATAGATGTGAATGTTTTTAAATTGAATTAATTCTCTATAATTTCTCGATTCACTTTTATATATATATATATATATATGTCATAGGGTCTCTTCCAGGTCGATTTTACATATACACTGATTAGTTCCAGGTCTTTTCGTAACTTTGAGGTCGGGCCTGGAAGTTTTTTGTCATAGGTATAGTATAGGGACCGATCTGGAAATAAACAATATATATAACCCGATGCATTCCAGGACATTTTTATTATTTTGAGGACCGACCAGGAAATACTCAATATATATAGGCCGATGAATTCCAGGACTTTATTATTTATAGACCTGTAAATAACCGTTTTATATTATCTAGCATTTTCCGAGTCCTTATTTTTATGTAACTGTTATAATTGTTATGCTTAAAATATATAATTAATTAGAAACTTCTTATTAGTCAATGGTTATGATAGAAACGTAAATTTTAAAGAATAATATAAGCATATTTTGTGACGGCAAAAACGCAGCAGAAATCGAGTACGTGTTGCTGTCTCAAATAATAGCAAAAACACAGCATGGTCTATTGACATGAAAAAATTGCAGAAATATAATTAACCGATCGAACGAGATCGCCGAAGGCGGGCGAAGTTCGATCAGAATTATATGAAACGTCTCGTTCGAAAATGATGATAAGATGTAGTAATGCTTGCCATGCTTAACTTCACAACATTTAAAGTATAAAGTGAATTGAAACCAGCGCCCTCTGCCTTCCAGGTGGCGCCTCTCGCTTCCTTTCGTCATATTGTTTAGAGATTCTGCTCAGAGTGGAGTTATTTCATTACTTTAATGATCTTTGGGTGGGAAGAAAAACTTTTTTGGGGGGGGGAGATCATCATTTTTGAACGAGACGTTTCATATAATTCTGATAGAACTTCGCCCGCCTTCGGCGGGCTCGTTCGATCGGTTAATTATATTAAACGCCTCGTTCTCAATGATGATAAGATGTAGATATTCAGCGCTTGAAATAACCCGCTCTCACAACATTAAGTTCTCAATTTATTTAATTATTAGTTTAGAAAGATACAAAGAATATGTAAACATACATTAACGAAGTTTAGTTTTTTAATATCAATGACCGTGCAAACTTATCTTTTGATGACACAATGGGATTATTATAGAATTTTGCGAACATTTGCGATCCAGACGACCAACCCGCTGTTCATCTGATTGTATCTATATTTACTCCGTTTTTAAAAGCTGTTGATACTGCTGCGTGCCGTGTACTGTACGCAGAAAATTGTTTCGTATCAATGCCAGCTTTGGTGAGTAAGGATTTAACCCAATGACCTATTGTCTGAGATGATCGTTATGAGGTTTTACCGTAGAAATTAACAGTTTTTTATTATTTTTTGTTCTTAGGTTTTTTTGTAATTTCTAGATATTCTAAAATGACAGAGGCCACACACAACCCTGGTTTTTCTTTAAAAAATGGAAGTATTAATTCTGGTTGGAAAGAACCTGGCTTAGATGTTTTTATTAGATCTGGTATTTTTATTGATATTTCTGAATCTGAGACCAATATGTTGTCGATGCTAATTAGGGCCAATGTCTGTAATCGATGAGCTGTGGCGAGGGCCAAGAGTGTGGAAACTTTTTCCGTTGCTTCTTTAAGTTTTAGTTTTTTGAGAGGGTGAAGATTCTCTAGAAGTCTGAGTACGGGCGTCGTATCCCACGTGGTGGTGTACCTGGGTTTTGTGGGTCTCTCTTTGAAGGTGCCTTTTAGAAATCGTGATATGAGACCATCCTTATGAATGTTATATGAAGAAATAAGGGCTACAGCGAACGAGTGGCATTGAGAGTACCATAGCTTGCGCCACTTTTATATCTTTCCATTAGAAATTTGATAATGTCTGAAGTTTTAGCGTTATATATATTCAGATGATTGTTTTTTGTGAAATTACTCCATAATTTCAATGGACCTTGATATTGTTTGATGGTATATTCAGTGATAGAATGAACCATAATTTCTACAGCGTCTTTTTCGAGTCCTTTTCTTATGTATGACGTCCGGATAACTTCCCTACCATCAAAGCCAGTTTTGCTGCAAGTGGATGTTTTTTCGTTCTGCAAGGAGATAGCAAAAGATTCTCATATGGATTGAAAATTAGTGGTGGCGCAGTTAATAATGACATGAAAAGGGGGTACCAAGGTAGAGTCGGCCATTTTGGGATAACTACAACACCATCTGCCTTATCTGAAATTATTTTTCGCAGTGTCTTTGGAATCAGTGCGAAGGGAGGAAATGCATAGAATTTTTTATTATATTATTCCAAGGAATTGTTAGCGCATCTACTGTTGTAGCATCAGGATTAGGAAACCTTGAACAAAATCTTTTGCATTTTTTATTTAACCTGGATGCAAATAAGTCAATTGAGAAGGGGCCAAATTTTTTATTAATTTCCTTGAATGAATTATCATTTAACTCCCATTCGGTATCTATGTTGACAATTCGTGATGCATAATCTGCTTCAACGTTTTCCTTTGAAGGGATGTATGATGCAAAAATCCACAATTTCCAGTCCTCGCATCACTTCCATATTTTTCGAGCTAGTTCACTTAGGTGGGGCATTTGGACACCACCTGTTCTATTTATGTATGATATTGCAGATGTGTTGTCTATTCGTATTAATATTTCACACTTAGTACAGTGAACTAGGAAACACTTTAGCGCAAAGAAGGCTGCTAAGAGCTCTAAACAGTTTATGCTAAATTTTCTTTCTATTTTAGACCAAAATCCATGAGCACTTTTACCCTCATAATGAGCTCCCCAACCAGTCAGAGATGCATCTGATGATAGTTCAATTTGAAACTTTTTCAGTCTAATAGGATTTTTTCCTATACTGGCGTTATGTTGCCACCAAAGTAAATCTTCTTTCATAAACTTATTAATTAAAATTTTTTCTTCATAATTACCTTCACTAACGATTAATGCGAGAAATTTTTGTCTTTCTAATCTCTTACAATAAATAGAGCCATAAGCTACAGCGGGAACAGCTGCCGTCAAAACACCTAATAATTTAGCGAATCCTCTAATTTTATAATAAGATCCTTCTTTGAAGCTTTTACATAATTGAACAATTTGTAGCTTTTTCTTTTCTGTTAATTCCAGTGTGTAATCTACAGAATTAAGTATTAGTCCTAGATATTTGCATCTCTGACTAGGCGTTAAGGAGCTTTTCTTATAATTTACTATAAAGCCCAGATGTTCCAACAATTTGATTGCTATCTGTACATCCTTAGAACATAAGCTAAAAGACTTTCTGATAAAGAGTAAATCATCAATGTAAATTACTGTAGTCATACCTAACATTCTTAGTCTGTTCATTACTGGCTTCATAACCTTAGTATATATGTAAGGACTAGTGCACAACCCAAAGGGTAAACATGTAAACTGAAATAATTTACTAATTAATAATTTTTAATGTCGCTAGTCATTAATTAAATAAGATAAATATTTTTATAATTCGACCTAACTAGCAATGGCTTAAACGCCTATTTATTTACGAGATAGTTGTATGATATCAGGGGATTCTTGTAATTTCGTACCAAGAGACACGTCTCCCTATAAGTATTCTTCTAACTTAACTCGTTTAAGCCATTGCTAGTTAGGTCGAATTATAAAAATATTTATCTGAAATAATTTATTTTGAAATCTGAAACGCAAAAATTTTCGAAAGTCTTCATGTATCGGAATTAAAAAATACGCGTCCTTTAAATCAATTGAAGCCATAAAATCTCCTTGGCTCGATAAGTCCTTGGCCGAACGCAAATCTTCCATCTTAAAGTGTTTTTGAATGACAAATAAGTTTAAATTTTTTAAGTTAAATATAAATCTGTTGGATCCATCTGGCTTTTTGACTAAGAAATATGATGAGATAAATTGCTCCTTGCATTCTATACACTCCTCAACCGCTTTTTTAATCAATAATTTATTAATTTTTAATTTTATTATTTTTAGTTCTTCTGACGACCAATTTGGTTCCTTTGGAGGTATGGTTTGTTTGGGAATTTCATGAAAAGGAATTTTATATCCCTTTAAACATTGGATTATGAATTGATCCGTTAGTTATTTCTTTCCAGTTGTGAATAAAATGTTTTAAGCGACCCGCAATAGCAGTTACCTCAGTTACTTCTGGCTCGATGAACGACTTGACGTTGCTGACACAGTTTTCGACGCTTTCGGATTATACTTGGTGACTCTCGGTTTGAAGTTCATCATTGGACGTCTTTGATACCAACCCACCTGCTTGTATCTCGCAGGTGGGTTCTTGTAGTTTCCCTGATATCTGGCCTTAACAGTATTAACATTTTTGTTAGCTGCTTTGATCTTAGCACATACTTAGTCTCGACCGTCTGAACATCTTTTAATTACTCTGCAAATTTCGAACCGTATAACCATTCATCCGATTTTACGTCGTCAGCTGTTGGTTTCAGTGATTTTGGTAAGACCGGTGTAATGTAGGATCTTCTAGCCACAGATTGCTGATAAAAAACGTCCGAGATTATTTTGCCCGCGTCGCAGAGATATGTTGTAAGTATCTCTTGGACAATGCCATCCTCTGGATTACTTATAATAAGAGATATTGCAGCACCTAGGGCTGATAATGCCGAACCAACAGAATTTTGGGTTTTAACGAAATGTTCATCTCGTGCTTTTGCTATGTCTGACATCATGTGAAACATTTCTCGATTGACCTTGGGAGCTTCCACAAAGACCTCACCCTTACGAGGATATTTTTCTAAAATAATTTTCTTTTCCTTCTCTGGAAATCCTTCTCGAATCCATTTTTCCCATCTGGTCTTCAATTCCGGATGAAACGTGACATCTATATGTTTTGATAGGTTAGGATCCTCACCCAAAATGTCTAGGATATCCTTGGGCACACACGTTGAAGGATTATGCTCTTGTTCTTCACAAGAATTGTTAGGTTCTGGCACATTCTCCTTATTGTCATCCTCATTTTTATCTGCAAAACCGAGATAACCTTTGTCAGCTGAATACTATTTTAGAGTTTTTTCCCAATTACTTTTTTGATAAAGTCGTATAGACTTTTATGTCGTATGGACATGTCTGAATCGTATGGATTCGACGATTATTTGTGTCGTATGGACTTGTCTAACAATAAGTCGTATGGACTCGACAATCTTTTGACGTTCGTTTGGAACATTCAAAAGAAACGTTTTTACCTACGATTATTAGTATCTCATCCTCATTATTTGTTTCTTCGACAGGAAGAGTACTTTTAGTTTGTATGACTAACTGCAACTGCCTAGAGAGGTTATCCAGTTGTTCCTGCATTTTTTGCATTTTTGCGTCAGACCTATCACGATGACTGTGACGTTCTCTTGACCTAGAACGTGAGTGTTTTCTCTTTTTTCCATTACCCATTTCGAAACTCTTCTTTTTTGTTATTAATTCATTTTAGTATGCGAGAGTCAAAATTCGAGATGTGTGAAGCTATACACAACAAAACAATATGACGAAAGGAAGCGAGAGGCGCCACCTGGAAGGCAGAGGGCGCTGGTTTCAATTCACTTTATACTTTAAATGTTGTGAAGTTAAGTATGGCAAGCATTACTACATCTTATCATCACTGAGAACGAGACATGTAATATAATGCATATTATATAAAATTTGTTTCTCTAAATTGATAATATTTTAATTATTAAACTAATTTTAAACCAAGAGAAGAGAGAGAGAGAGAGCGAGGGAGAGAGCGAGAGAGAGAGAGAGAGAGAGCGAGAGCGAGAGCGAGAAAGAGAGAGAGAGAGAGAGAGAGAGCGAGAGAGAGAGAGAGAAAACGAGCAGACACAGAAAGACTCTCTGTCTGACAATTAATCGAATCATTTCTAAATTACATAGTTTTTTAATAATTCTAAGTAAATCAATGAACATTTTTTACATAAAACATAAAAAAGCATTTTTTAAATCAAAGAAATGAGAGAGAGTGCAATCTACGATTTAATTTGATGTTATATTATATATACGCAACACGCGTATTTATTTAATAGTGAATTCGATCACTCGCATTACACCGTATTACAGTGCATATTAAAGGTTTATATACAAAGTAGCTAAATGCAATAGCATAATATAACCATTTTGATGGTGAAATAATTAATTGTATGTACTGCTAAATAACATAATATTTATATATTTCATGCGATAAGTTCCGAGTCCATTTTATATCTGCATAGATTAGTTCCAGGTCTTTTTGTAATTTTGAGATCGGACATGGAGCTTTTTTAAATCCGGTGTGTATTTTGAGGACCGACCTGGAAATACCTAATACATATAATCCGATGTATTCCAGGATTTTTTATTATTTTTAGACCTTTATATAATCATTTTATATTATCTAATATTTACCGAGCCTTTGTTTTCTTATGTAATAGTTATAATTGTTATGATTAAGAGATACACTTATTTAAAAACTTCTTATCAGGCCTATCTGTAAGCATATTTTGTGACGGCAAAAACGTGGCAGAAATCGAGCACGCGCTGCTGTCTCAAATAATAGCAAAAACACAGCATGGTCTATTGTCATGAAATAATTACAGAAACATAACGCATATTATATAAGATTTGTGATTCCATATAAATTGATATTTTAATTATTAAACTAATTTTAAACCAAGAGAAGAAAGAGAGGGGTAGAGAAAGAAAGGGGAGAGAGAGAGAGAAGGGAGAGAGAGGGGGGAGAGAGGGAGAGAACAACCAGAGAAGAACAGAGAGAGAATTAATCGAATAATTTCTAAATTATATAGTTTTTCATTAATTATAAGTAAATCAATAAACATTTTTCAGACAAAACATAAAAAAGCATTTTAAAAATCAAACAAAATGAAAAAGAGTTCAAAATGCGATTTAATTTGATTTTATATTATATATACGCAACACACGTATTTATTTAATAGTGAATTCGGTCACTCGTATTACACCGTATTATAGTGCATATTAAAGGCTTATATATGAAGTAGCTAAATGCAATAGCATAATATAACTATTTTGATGGTAAAATAATTAATATATATAATTTTATCTCTCTTATAAAGTGTATAATGCTGCTCAATAATTTTTCAACATATAGCACGAAAGTAAAAACAAAAATAAGAAAAATGCATTATGCCTTAAAATTTACGTTTCGATCATATCCATTCACTAATAAGAAGTTTCTAATTAATTATATTTCTTAAGCAATTATAACATATACACAAGAAAAAGATTCGGTAAATATTAAAAAAATATATAATGATTTTATACAGGTCTAAAAGTAATAAAAGGTCCTGGAATGCATCCGATTATGTGTATTAGGCATTTCCAGGTCGGTCCTCAAAATACATCCCGGATATATAAATGTTCGATATACGACATCAAAGATACAAAAAGACTTGGAACTAATCTATGCAAATATAAAATGGACTCGGAACTTATCGCATGAAATATATATGTATATACGTATATTATGTTCTTTAGCAGAACATATAAATTAATCATTTTACCATCAAAATGATTATATTATGCTATTGCATTTAGCTACTTCATGTATAAACCTTTAATATGCACTATAATACGGTGTAATGTGAGTTAACGAATTCACTATTAAATATATACGCGTGTTTTATATATAATATAAAATCAAAATTAAATCGCATTTTGAACTCTCTTTCATTTTGCTTGATTTAGAAAATGCTTTTTTATGTTTTATCTAAAAAATGTTTAATGATTTACTTAGAATTAATAAAAAGCTATATAATTTAGAAGTTATTCGATTAATTCTCTCTCTGTCTTTCTTTGTCTGTTCTCTCTCTCTCTCTCTCTCTCTCTCTCTCTCTCTCTCTCTCTCTCTCTCTCTCTCTCTCTTCTCTTGGTTTAAAATTAGTTTAGTAAATAAAATATTATCAATTTAGAAGGAAACACAAATCTGATATGATATGCGTTATGTTTCTGCAATTATTTCATGACAGTAGACCGTGCTGTGTTTTTGCTATTATTTGAGACAGCAGCGCATGCTCGATTTCTGCCGCGTTTTTGCTGTCACAAAATATGCTTACAGATTGGCCAGATATTTAACTACATTTTGTTAAAATATCGTGATGTCATGTCATATTTAGTCTTTGTTTGTTTCCTGTTGACATATTGTTCCAATACACAATGCTCAAATTCTGTTCTTTTTATGCCGGCAAGTTCTATTCAATTCTTGAAGCATTTTTTTCTAGTACATCATGATGATGGGCCTATTCGTTTTTATCTGCATTTCTGTTGACATTAGCTACAACAGCAGACTATGCTCGGCTGCTGTTTTAATTTGTCAACATAATATATAGCATAAAGTTTGCAATACATACTTTTGTTTAGCAGATTTGGATGATAAAATAAATCAAGTACGAATTTAAGAAGAATCATTTTTTTGTATACAACTTCTTTATAACTTTTGGATTCCTGCGGCATTTAATATCTTTTTTCTTAAAAGTTATTTGAAATTACGCAATATATAGTTCCTTTGTTATGAATTATTCTTTCTAGTTCTTAATTTTATAAATAATTTTACATAAATATATTTCATAAATAATTTTACATAAATATATTTCATAAATATAATTTACATAAATAATTTTTGTTTTAAATTTATGTTGGAGTAAGATATTATAGTATTGAAAATAACCAGTCTATTTTAAAAATCAAGAGTCTTGAAAAATAACCAGTCTATTTAAAAAATCAAGAGTCCTAGAAAAAGCCAGTATATATAATCAAGTGTCCTGGTACAGATCAGTATATGAATAAAGTCCTAGAAATGGTCAGTACATCTTAAAATTAAAATAACTTATAATATACTGTATACATATTGAATTCGTTTGTTGGAAACAATATACATTTGTTTAATTAATAAATTAACGCGATAAAAAAAGAAGGTCCTGGAAAAGACCCTATGACACACACACACACACACACACACACACACACACACACACGTAAAGAGATAGTACACACGCGCACACATACACACAGAGTAAATTATAATAGCGTTAGAAGTTAAACGAAATGATAAAACTTTAGATTTTTTATAACCCGGTGAGTGCTGGGAGTCCTTTTTGGGATAGTCCGCACCAGGTGAATGTTTGCACTTTTATTTCTTTATTATCCCAGTGGGTGCTGGGAGTCCTTTTTGGGATAGTCCACACTAGATTAATAAAAAAACAAATGCATTAGTCTAAATATTAAATTAAAAGAATTGTATGTGTATCTTATCATAAACATATAGAATATTTTTAAATGAAATGTGATGTTTTGTTCTTTTATGCATAGCCTAAACTACTTTTAAAATGAGTTGTTTTATTTATTTTATAAATGAGAGAATCTATAATATCTCTAATACCTCTGTTTTAATTACAAGAATTTGCTCTTTAGCTGCGATATACTCTTCAATTGTTGGATAAAGCTTCCCCATGAATCTTGTTACACACTTCCATGCATCAAGAGTTTTTCTCCATCTTTCATTCAAGTTTGAGACTATGTAATTATATATAGATTTTAAATCTGTTTCTTTGTCATTGGTAAAAGAAAGTCTTCCTATATTATAATAAATAAACAAATTAAAAACAATTAATATAAAGTGGGGGAATTTATACATTCCAGTAATATTAAAATGATAAACGGCTTGCGCGCGCGCGCACGCGCACACACACACACACACACACATTGTGATACTAAATACCATGAGCATACATACCTAACACTTAACACTGTTTTTTCTTTATGTATACGATTTGTTACGAAGCTGCACTCTTGCACATTTAACCTAAAAAAATCGATATAATGGATATGGATATGGATGGATCACGAAGCACCACTAGCTCTATCTTATGTCGTATGCTCCAACCGTACATTTTTCGCGCATGTGCATTAGGAATGATGTTGATGACGACGGCGACGTAGACGTTTCTTAAACGAAAATTTCCACATTTCGACTTTGCGTCGTAATAAAATGCTTAATAGAATATGTAGAACGAAAATAAGGACACTTTCCTTATGTAATTTAAACCCAAGCTATCGATTAAGCCTAGTAAGAACTCAATCCGTTCAGCGGTTATTGAGGTCTGATATTCTCAAGTATTCTCAACTATCCGACTTGCATAAAGATACCCGGGGTGCCTCGCTGTTGCTGCGCTTGTACTTGGCGCGAGACACTACCGTGTCTATTGATATATATAAATAATGAAACATTTTTTGCAGCAATACCTATTATAGCCGCTTATTGAAGCCGGCCACGTGCCACCCGGTCACGTGCTACCCGGTCACGTGACGCCCGGCCACGTGCCGCCTGGCCCGCCCTTCAGGGCTATTTTACTGATACAGCGAGCACAAACTGTAAATATTTATATTTAATAAATCTCTATTTTTCTCTATTTTACTATATAAGTTGTGACGTGACGTTTAGTACGTCCGTCACAAGGGCTGGAAAGCACGGCCGGGATCGGTCGCGCGGGCCTCCGCTCTCTCGATTTAGGGAGAGAGAGCGCGGCCTGAGAGAGCCGATCGGACGCGATCCCGCGGTTTTCGCTATTTTGTCTCGATTATTATTTAGCAAATTTAGAGTAAGGTTACGGTGGCAAAAGCATACGGTCGACGGGATCTCATCCGGTGGCGGCAAGAAAAGCACATTTTACATCGAGGACGAGGGGAGGCCCCGAAACAGTCAACAGGAGCACGCCTGGTAAGAACCACGACACTTTAAATCACATTACTGAATAGAAGGAAAGAACCGAGGCTGCCGCCTTTTTAATAATTATTACCTACAGGCTTGAAGGAAACAATAAAAGGGGAGGCCATTCAAGCGCAAGGAGCGCGAGAGCCCCAAAAAGAAGATACGGCACTGTAAACGAAGCGCGGGCCCGAATTTCCTTGCCGGATGAAGCCGGATCGAAGAGGAAATCGACCACGGATGCATCCCGCTAGTAAAGGATAAGTAGGACCGGATACAGTCGTACGCTGCCGCAACTAAGGTTTTCCGAAGCCTAGAGCTAATAGGAAGCGAGCAAGGGGGCCTGAGATTAGAAACACGGAAATCGTAAGGACCCTCAAGGCCGCGCCACGGCCCTGCGTAACACGGGAGCGCCACACGTGGCCTTATCAAATATTAATGTGCCGACGTGTCTCCTGCGGGCCTTCCGTTCGTCACTGTTCGGCGGATCGACGTACGGAGCGGAGGCCTAATTTTTCGCTGCGTTGATAAGGACCTACGAGGGTTACTACCGGTGAGACTGACGTCGACTGATTGTAAAGCCGCCAAGTTACGAGTAAGGTTCGGTGAGTCGCGCCCTTGAGTCATCGCTGTCGTAAGTAGGGTTTTCGTATCATTATTTTACACGATTTTGGTTATTTCGAGTATTGCGCAGTAGATCGGCGAAACGACTCATCCGAGCCGACGGATCCGCGTGAGTACTCTCTCTCCCGAGATCATTTGCCGCCGACAGTCCTTAATTATCGCTTTCGTATTTATTTCACTATTGTTCTTGTAATTGAATATGTTTTGTTGTGTATAGCGAGCTCGTACACGAAACCGCTTTGTCTGTTGCGCGCATTTACGGTTGTCG
Source organism: Lasius fuliginosus (assembly GCA_949152495.1). Classification (NCBI taxonomy): domain Eukaryota; kingdom Metazoa; phylum Arthropoda; class Insecta; order Hymenoptera; family Formicidae; genus Lasius; species Lasius fuliginosus. The sequence goes on along the minus strand of OX424443.1, from coordinate 18,635,274 downwards.
ATTATTTCTGATTGCGCGTTATCAAAAGTGTCTATGTCGCGTAATATATTGTATTTCCTTCGTCGCTTTCGAATATTCGCGTGAACCCGCGAGATGGTTACTATCCGTGTTCTTGTATGAGATAATGAGTCAAGGCCCTTAAGACCGTATTATTAGAGTGTAATTCCGAACAAATAGACGCGTCATTCCGTGAAACTTATTGATTGTAATTGCGAAGATTATTAGTACGGCGAATACGGCTGCTATGAAGCGCCTTTAGATATTTCTTTTGATATTGGGATTCTTAGGCATTACACGCGGGCGAGCGCAAGTTAATTGTCGGCCCAGGGAATAATTTTCTTCGAGGCCCGGATAAGCCTCGAGTCGCGGTAAAATCGTATCCGCCGTAGAATTGACTTTCGGCTCGCGCGTGAAACCCGATACTCTTGCGCTCGGTCGCGGGAAGCCGTACGGCCGACAAACATCTGGCCAGAATACTGCGATTTATCTATCTTATTATTGTTTCTTTTATCATGTTCTTTCCTATATTATCTTTCAAGTACCTTTCTTCTGACTATTTGTCATACACAGTTCTTTTCTTACTATTTCTCAATCATATTATTCTTCTTTCGACGACTGTTTAATACATTATATTTTCAATCTATTTCTGTAAGCCAAAACTTTATTCGTGCCTCTCTTGATTCTCTCTCGTCCCGCCCAAAAGGACCACCCCCCTCTGCCATTTTCGTCATCTGAGTAGCCGCGTATTTCCCGTCGCGATTTTTGACCGATGCGGTATTCGTGATTTTCTTAAAGTTCGTTTCCGACGGCGCGGATTTTCGCGCCTGGCGCCCAACTTTTGTGTTATTTTCTCGCTCAACGTACCGGTCGGTCTTCCGTATATCGCGCCGAAGGTGTGCCGCAAGTCCCTAATAACGACTCCTTGATTCATTAACTATTTAAGTATTCAATAAAATAATCCCGGTCACAAATTGGCGCCCAACGTGGGGCCCACGATAAACGGGAATTTTGAGAGATTGAGATTGGCACGTATGATATTATATTTAATTTAATTGTGAATATTTACGCCTGATATTAGAAATTTTGCTTACTGATGAATATTATCGCTTGTATATAATTATTTTGTGTGATATTTATTATTCTTGTGCTATATATTATCTTGATTATCTGAACATGGTTGCTATTGATATTTATGCTTGATTGCTTATAATTACGACCTGCGTCCCAAGGAATAAGATACGAATAAGTATGAATATTATAATTTACTTGAGTTTTCCAAGATAATTAAGATCGCTCTAATAGTTCAGTACATTCGTTACCTTACTCTATTTGTTCTTTACAATAAATTTATTAAAGTGTCGTTGCCTCGTTAGATTTTAGTGGATTGACTTGTAAAAGATTTTTGACTAAATTGAACTAAGAAGTAATATCGAGGCACAATTAACGTAAACTATTTAACTAATCGTTAATAAAATTAAAGTTGAAGATTACTCGAGTAACGATGTCTTGTGGATTTTTTCTTTTGAAAATTAAATTGTTTTCTTTCTTTTTGAGATTAAAAGAAATAAAATTGAAGGACGTATAATTATTAAAGGCCGTTTAGTAATATTTTCTGCCTGTATATTGTATGCGCTAACCATTTCTTGCAGGATATTCTATTGCTTTGGAATTGATATTGTGTTTATATTGTTGTTATATTTTATTGTATTTATATGATGTGCTATATGATATTATATTGTATTTATATTATGTGTGCTGAAATTTTGCGGTGAATTACTAAGCTATTAGTCTCGGTAAGAGAGTCTATGGAATTTCGTGTACGTTTTCGGTGATTTCGGTTAGTATCGAAAATAGGAATTTGTCCGACTTATCCTGCTTCGGAATTCGACTGCTCGAGGATCGTATTGACCGCTACCGTATTTACGCGTGTTTTTGCGTATGGTTGTTCGACGCGCGTCTTTGCTTGTATATAATAGGCCTATTGTTCGCCGATTTCGGAGTACCGACCGAGAATCTCGACCTCTCTCGCGTACCGTTCAATAATAATTCAATTAAATATTTGCGTTTTCGAGAGTTCACAGCAATCCGGAGAATAAATCTCGTTTTCGATATTTATATTCGATATTTATCTCACTGTCTTTAGATAACGGTTAGCGAGCGCGTTTAAAGTAATAATAATAAACAAAATGAGTTCTGAGGAGGATGCCAAAATTGAATGGATCTATACGTTGTCGTTAGAACGATTACGCGAGGAATTAGGGAATCGCGGGCAGAGTACCGACGGAACCGTCTCCGCGTTGCGGTCGCGACTAATTAAATTCGAGCGATGCGCACAATTAGGGTGGGATCCGCCGCGTACACCCACGAATATGGGCCCACCCGATATGGGCGATCACGCGGAGGAAGCTCTGGCGCGGCCCGATAGTCGCGAAGGGCTGATTACAGTACCAAATGCGGGGACAGGCCCGGAACACGCCCGATTGCAAGTACGACCCCCGCGATTAGAGTTATTACCACATCGCGAACGGAGAATCGTGCCGCGCCTCGTACTAACTCCTCCGCGGTTGATGTATATCAATTAATACGCCGATGGAACCTAAAATTTTCGGGCGCTCGCGGTAGCGACGCGGAAGCATTTTTGACACGAATAGAGGAGGGTCGCGCGCTCGTTGCCGTAGACGATGAGGAAATATTTAAATGCATTCCTTTCTTTTTATCGGGAATCGCGCTTTATTGGTATCGTAATGAGCGCGATCGGTTGCGAATGTGGCGAGATTTTGAGTCCGCGTGGCGCTCACGATTTGGTAGCCCGGATTTTCAATTCGCTTTACGGGAGAAAATAATGCGCCGCACTCAAGGGTAACGCGAATCCGTCGCGGATTTTTTAACGTGTATCCGCGCCTTGTTTGAGCGTTTGAGCCCCCCGTGGAGTCTGGAAGAACAGTTAAACCACGCGCACCGTAATATGCTGCCGCGATTGCAAATATCTGTTCACCGTCGGGACGTATATAATTTTGCGTCGCTAGAGAGTTTAGCAACGAGGGTTGAACAGAGCTATGACGCGGTAAGTCGATATCGCGCGCCGCCACCGCCCGAACAATCGATCTTCCCGGATCTCGCATATAGGTCCTCGCGTAAGGGCAATAAACCGTCGCTGCCGCTGGAATCGCGACCGCTAAGCAGCCAAACGCGAAAGGAAACGGTAAACGATCGCGAAAGGGCGCAAACGAAAATCGGACAAATCCTGGAGCGACCGCGCCCGCGCAAACCGCGCCCGTCGCTACCCCGTCCGCGACTAACGCCGCACCCGCATCCAACCGGAGTGTTAAGTGTTGGAATTGCGAGAAGATCGGTCATATAGCGCGCGAATGCTCGGAATCGCGTAGGACGTATTGTTATCGATGCGGAAAGGCTAACGTAACAGTGAAAAGTGCTCGGGAAACGAGTAAGGGAGTCGGTAGAGCGGGCTCCGGCGACTCCGACAAAAGAAAAAGAAGCTCGCACCGCGGATAACGTGCAGATAATACCGAGTCTTTCGTCTAATACGACGGATTTGGGTTTCTTGGAACTACCCCCCTTACGTTATTTTCAAATCAATATACAGGGGAAACCTTTGCGCGCGTTGGTTGATTCCGGGTCAAATCGTACAATACTCGGTGCTGACAGAATAAAGATCGTGCGACAATTAAGATTACCGATCTGCCGCAATCGTACTACGCAGATCCGCACCGCGGACGGACAACTAGCGGAGGTGCGCGAGGAAATTGAGATATCGCTTACGTTGATGGATCGCAGCTATGTTATATCCGCGTGTTTATTGCCGAGTTTAGCAGTTCCATGCATTGTGGGGATGGATTTCTTGTGTGCGTTCGATATCGCTTTAGATTTCGCTGCCGCGGAATGGCATTTCGCGAGCGATCCCTCAATAAAGTATGCATTGTCATCTGCGTGCGAGACTCCGAAGGTGTGCTGTGGACTCTCGGAATTAACGTCGTCCGAAACCGATCAATTAGGAAAATTTTTAGAAGATCGTCTACCGGAAGCTGTCGAAAACCCCGGTACCACTTCCGAAATAGACCGATTAAGCAAAGGTGTTATCTCGTGTCACCGAAGGTACAGGAGGCCATACGCGAAGAAGTAGATAAGATGTTAACAGCCGGAATTATCGAGCCTTCGTATAGCGAGTGGTCCAACCCGATAGTGATGGTTAAAAAGTCAAACGAGAAATATCGCTTTTATTTGGACTTTCGGAAGATCAACAGCGTGTCAAAGAAGGATGCGTATCCGCTGCCAAATATGAACGGCATATTAGACAAATTGCGATCCGCTCGATATATCTCCACGATCGACTTGAGCCAGGCGTATTTTCAAATACCCCTGGCCAAGGAGAGCTGCGAGATTACTGCTTTTAGCGTACCCGGAAAGGGCCTTCATCATTTCACGAGGATGCCCTACGGGCTAACGGGGGCACCCGCGACATTCCAGCGGTTGCTAGACAAATTAATCGGATCCGAGATGGAACCACGCGCTTTCGCGTATCTTGACGATATTGTTATAGTCACGCCCACTTTTGAGGAACATCTGACGTGGTTGGATCGAGTGTTGAGAAAAATTTTTGCTGCCGGATTGACGATAAATCCCGAAAAATGCGAGTTCTGTCGTTCTCAGGTACGATATCTCGGTTTTATAGTACAACGAGAAAGCTTAACGGTAGATCCTGAGAAGGCGCGTCCGATTTTAGAATATCCGGCCCCGCGGAATATCAAACAATTACGTCGCTTCCTAGGTATGTCCTCCTGGTATCGTCGATTCATCCCGCAGTTCGCGACGCTCAGCGAACCTCTGACGCGTTTATTGAAAAAGAACCAACGGTGGGAATGGTCAGAGGATCAGGAAAACGCGTTCGAACAGGTTCGCTCACATCTCATTGCCGCGCCTACGCTGTCGTGTCCGGACTTCAACGTTCCGTTTGTTTTGCAGACTGACGCGAGTTCTGTCGGAATAGGAGCCGTGCTTACACAAAACGTCAACGAAGTAGAGCACGTAGTAGCTTTTGTGAGTAGAGCCTTGTCCGATCCAGAGAAAAAGTACTCGGTTACGGAACAGGAATGCCTGGCGGTAGTCTGGGCTATAAAGAAGTTTAGACCCTATTTAGAAGGTTATAAATTCACCGTAGTCACGGATCACAGCAGCTTACGGTGGCTGCATAACTTGCGCAACCCGACGGGCCGACTCGCAAGATGGGCGTTAGAGCTTCTTGAATATGATTACGAGATCATCCATCGGAAGGGCGCGTTGCATCATGTGCCGGACGCCTTATCGCGTATGTTTGAGGGGGACTCTGAGGTTCCGATAATCGCTGTCGTAGAGGCAGAAGCTATCGCGAATAAAACGGACGCGTGGTATAGGAAGCGTGTCGCAGATGTAGAGGGTAAAGTTAGGCGATTTACTGATTGGCGAGTAGTGGACGGGCAGCTATACTTCTGTAGGCCGAAAGCAATCATATCGGAGATTGTAGAGGACTTGGATCGGTGGAAGTTAGTGTTACCGAAAGAATTACGTGGAGAGGCTCTGAGAGAGGCGCATAACGAACCACAGGCCGGACATCTCAGAGTCGATAAAACATTCCAAAGACTCGCGGTTAGATATTATTGCCCAATATGTTTCGCGACACCGCGGATTACGTCAAGCGATGCGACACCTGCCAGCGTACGAAAGCAGAGCAGGCCGGACCCGCCGGTCTTATGGACGTTACATACATACTAAGAGAGACAAGAGAGTGCAAGAGAGACAAAGACAGAGCGATAATCTCTCCTTGTCACGCAGTCAGTGTGCTACCACGGAATATTCCCCATGAGCTGCTCCTTAGTGAGATCCGCTTTTTGCAAATATTTCTTCGGAGAAGTTATATTGCCTCGTGAAACTTTTTTAAATATATTCCTTATATAATAACGTAAGTCGTATCAGAGCCGGATTTTGTATTTTGGCTCTCAAAAATTTATAAAAAATAAAATACGGACTCGTGGCTAACCTAACCTAACCCGTTGCTAGCTGCGCATTTCCCCACATTTATTAGAAGTTTTATTTTGACCTTTTTACAGAAAATCGCTCTGAACCGACTTGCGGACAATCCTCCTGATTAGGAATATCATAATTTTAATATAATTTGCTCATTATTTTGGTCATAATATAAGAAAAGCGAATCCATATTTCACGGCCGGCCGATAGAGTTCTCCACCGTGTCTCCTGTTGACCCTTAATCGATAGCTTGGGTTTAAATTATATAATGAAAGAGTCTTTATTTTCGCTCTACATATTTTATAAGCAGGGGTATTACGACGCAAAGTCGAAATATGGAAATTTTCGTTTAAGAAACGTCACCGTCACCGTCATCGCTACACGTATACTACACGTACACAACACATGCATATATATATATAGTAGTATCGCGCTACACGTATGTACACGTACACAGTAGTGTTCCTAGAATATAGAGTCTGGCCACTCGCCCTCAATGACGTCTTTGTGGTGGGGATAGTATCATGCGTCATCTTGTGACAAGTGAACAAGTGCTCCATTCTTCTTTCAATCAAAAATTTAAAATTACATTTAAATAATACATAAATAAATAATTATAAATATAAATAATAATAAATAATTAATATATAAATAATTATAAATAATTATAATTCAAATAATACATTTAAATAATACATTCCTCTTTCTTCAAAAAAGTGAAATCTATGAGTTGCTTTGTAACTTCACAATATAATAACATTAATCATAAAATGAATTATTATACAGATATTAATAAAATAAACGTTGTTTACAGAATACAAGATGCCTTATTGCTGCGTGCCGGAGTGTTCAAACTCGTGGAAAACAGGTTACTCCATGCATCGCCTGCCAAGGAATAATGAAAGAAAGCAGCAATGGGTTGCAAATATAAAAAGAAGTAATATTGATCTTTCAAAGGACTGGTTTGTATGCGAGGTAAGTTTTATATATTGTTTTTTATTAGATACATTTAAAAATTGTATTAATATTATTAATATTCAACAGGTACATTTCTCACCTGAAATGTGGGAAAAACCACGAATAGATGGAAAAAAGAAGCTGAAAAGTAATGCAATACCTACAATTTTTGAACATAAAATAAAAAAGAAGGACATGACAACATTATCTACAGTACATGACAATGTAATGGGTTCTGATTCTTCCAATGTAAGTTCAATTTCTTATTAATTTCCTATAGTATTATATGTATTTTTTTTTTAAATTGGTCCCCAATGGGGTTTTTCACAATTTTTCCTTCTCCCACTTCCTTACTTTCTCTCCATTATCATCATTCCCTTCTATTCCCCTTTCCATCCTCCAACCTCTTACATAGAGGCATGTGGGGATTGGGTCCGGCCGGATTCGAACCCGGGACCCGTCAACTGTCAGACTGTCAGTCCGTGACTTACCAGTCGACACCACTTATCACCCCGTATTATATGTATTATATTAGTATTATTTCTTATGTTTGTTATATGTTGCACAATGTAGAACGAAGTATACACTACATCAGCAACTACACTTGGAGAATCATCATGTGTCTCATTGACAAGCTTCCAAAATAAAGAGATAGAAAAGCTATTGCCAATAGTCAATGTTACAAGTCTTGAAGAGGCTGCATCAAAACTCCAAAATGCATTACTACAAGCTAAACAGGCGAAAGAAGAAGCTGCACGGACAAAAACAGAAGCTAGACGAGCGGAGTTGAAGCTTAAGGAAGCAAATGTGATGATTTTTAAATTAGACAAGTCAAAATCGATACTTAAAAAGCCATACTTAAAAAGCATGTAAGGAAACTTATGGATCAAAACAAGAAATTAGCAAAACATAAATACGTACTTTGGAAGTAAACAAGAACTTCCGCAAAATATTTAATGACGATCAAATTGTAGCTCTTAACAGACAATATGCACGAGGTTGCAGATGGTCTAATAATACTATCCTAAAAGCCCTTCGACTAAAATTGTCATGTAGTAGTAATGGTTATAAACAACTATTGAATCAGAACATTCCTTTGAACAGAAGAAAACTCGAGAATATTAATTTCGAACCCGGTATTTGTGACCAAATATTTGATGTACTATAACAAGTTTCACAGTTTACTGATGACCGAGAGAAAGACTGCATGCTAGCCCTCGACGAAATGAGCATTACTGCAGGAGCAAGAAACAGATTGATCAGTCTACAAAGTGTTCTTTTGGCTTGTCAACTCTGCCTGATAAACTTGGTACATAAATATAAACTTTTATACTTTATCTTAACTTATTTTTACTTACCTTTTTACTTACCTTTTATTTTTTTCCTTTCTAATGAACTAACAGGGAAAATAAAAGAAGCTACACATGGTCTAGTTTTCATGCTTGGAGGTCTCTTCACGCGTTGGAAACTCCCTGTTGCGTACCATTTTACATCTGATAGTTTAAATGGAGCTATTTTGAAACCCATTATACTACATATTATTCAAAAAGCAGAATCTATTAGTTTATACGTTCACAGTGTGACATCCGATATAGGTCCCGTAAACTTAAGCATGTGGAGAGCATTTGAAGATATTGTCTGTAGCAGATATTCAAAAATCGGTAATTGTATTCCTCATTCTATTGATAACGCTCGAAAACTGTTTTTTATTGCTGATGCTCCGCACTTACTCAAAAACCTTAAAGCTACTCTATTAAATAACAAAGTTATTGAGTTGCCCCAAAAATTCCTCCAGACACACAACTTATCTTATTCTATTGCTAAATGTGAACATTTACACGAAATAATCGACATCCAAGAAAATCTACAATTTAAATTAACACCTAAGATTTCAAAAAAAAAACATTACCTGCAGTACATTTAACAGAATGAAAGTAAATAAAGCAAAAAATATATTGAGCCGAGATGTTAGTAACGCCATGCATTTTTATGTTGAAGAGAAAGGTAGGCAGGAATTGAATACAACAGCAGCATTTATTCAAGTTTGCTCTAAATGGTTTACTTTAATAACTGCTCGAACACCGAAAGTTGCATTAGATAAAACAGTGAGCAACAAAGAAACTGAAAAACAATCCAATGATAATGTTGAGTTTCTTGAATCTATTGTCGAACTATTTAGAGAAATAAAAATTGGCTACAAACTCATATTTAAACCTGTTCAAAACGGCATAATGATTACCACAACTTCTATTATAGAATTGACGAAGTATCTGATTATTGAAAGAAAATATTCGTATGTTTTGAGCGGTCGATTCACGCAAGACTGTCTCGAAAATATTTTCTCTTCAATAAGAATAAGGCAACCAATTCCAAATGCTTTGCAATTTAAACATAATTTAAAACTTCTAGCAATATCGAAGTACCTTCACACACCACACGTCCAATTACGATAAAGATGATGGAGGCATTATTGGTGATTTTTTAAATACACCTAAAAAAGAAAGAGTACAAAATAATGTAGTCGGTCCTGAGCCAAACAACAATGTTCAGTTGGATAATATTAAATTGAATCTTTTATACAATATAGCAGGCTACATTATAACAAGTATAATTAAACGTATTAGGATATGCTCAGAATGTTTAAATTCTGCTGGATCAAAATGTTATGATGCAAATCAAAAATATGCAAAACTTGTTCAATTGCGGTGCTTTCGCCAAAATACACTGTTCTTTGTTAACAATGAAATATTCACATACTTTTATAATATGAAAATTATTATTCGTCAATATTTGTCTCACTTAAAAAAAATACTATGTGCAATTTTGTTACATTTTATATGGATAAAATAAAACCTATAATGTGTCCTATAAAATCGTGTCATAATTTACCGCTTAAAATTATGAAACGTTTTATTGTATATAGAATGCGCATCTCATGTAAAAAAAGGTAAATTAAAACAAAAAGAATATAGTAGTAAAACTATAGCTATGCATTCTGCATTTAAATAAAATTTTATTATTAAATCATTCTTTTGTATAATAATTTTCACCTTATTTTTGATGTATATATATTTGATATATATATATATATATATATATATACATCAAAAAAAAGGTGATCAAATATTTATATGGTTACGTCCCTGGCTTTTGCATGAGATCACGCTCATCAAGTCTTCTTGGAAATCATAGAACGTCTCGTTGTCAAGGCGTCGTCAAGGGGGTTGTTGTCAAACAACAGCTGTCAGTAGAGAGTCTGAATTCCGCGGTCTTGGTGATCGGACGTGCGGGCTGACGATATTCCGATTATTGAATCTCTGTTATATATTTTGTTCTCGTTTACGTTCTTATTAAAGTTATTTCGTTCCTGTTTTTAAATACGTGTCTTTATTTTCCGACGCGTGTGAGTGTGTGTAAAAGACGCTTGTCGTTTGACTGAATCGGTCCCGCGGACGTAACATTTTGGGGGCTCGTCCGGGATTAGTCCGACGGGAGCTGAGTTTTGAATTTGTGAGAAAGTAAACTTCAGTGATGGAACAACAACAACAGGCGGGTGTTGCAAGGAAGAGAATTCGTGTGTCCACAACGCCTCAGATAACGAGAGCAGAGCCACATAATAGAGAGGAGCCGACGCTGGAGACAATTACAATTCAATCAGCGATGCGAGAAATCCGTGAGCTCCGGGAAGAACGAGTCCGGATGCGAGCTGAATTCGATTCCCAGTTGCAAGAGCGGGACAATGAGCTTCGCAGGATGGAGGGGATACAAGCTGAATTTGATTCCCAGTTGCATGAGCGGGATAACGAGCTTCGCAGAATGGAGGAAAGATTTCAGCAACGTATTGTACAGCTAAGTCCTCCCATTAATAGAGCGCAAATTCAAAATGAAAATTTACGTTTGCAATTAGATCAATTTGGTTATAAATTAAAGCCTGACTGTTATGATGGTAGTGTCCCTTTGCGCGAATTTTTAACACAATTTGATTTGATAGCGCGGGCTAACGGTTGGAATGATTCTCATAAAACAGTAGCTTTAGCAGCATGTTTGAGAGGAAAAGCGTGTTCGGTTTTAGACGGAATATTTGAAATTAAAAATTTAAGATTTGAAGATTTAAAATCGAAACTGGAATTACGTTTTGGAGAGGGGCATTTAGCCCAAACTTACTATACTCAATTTACAAATAGAAAGCAAAAGAATTCTGAAAATTTGGCTACTTCAGGCGCAGATTTGGAAAGACTATCGCGTCTAGCTTATCCTGAGTGCTCTCATGAAATCGGAGATAAAATTGCTTGTGCCCAATTTATAGCCGCGCTATCGGACGGATTGTTGAAAAGAACGCTTCAATTGGAAAGTATTTCTTCCTTAAAATCAGCTGTTGAAAGAGCTATGGCTGTAAAAGTAATACAGGAAAATAGTTTTTCAAAAAATAAATTTAATGAGAAAATGAGAATAATGAAAACAAAAATAACAAATTTAACAAATATAATAAATTTAACAAATTTAATAAGTTTAATAAATTTAATTATAAACAAAAGAATGAGGAAAGCGAAAAGAAAGATAAAGATAAAAATGAATTTGAAAATAATAAAAATCAAAAACATAAATTTCAACAATCAAAAAAAGAATGTTGGCAATGTGGTGCGCAGGGGCACTATCGTTCGGAATGTCCGTCTTTGTCGGGAAACAAAGCTTAGTCGAGCTTCTTGGGGCAGGTTCGACTAAGATAGTTGATGCCCCAAAAATTTCACAATGTTTAAAGATAAATAGAATAAGTAGAATTAAAAATTTCTTTAGTTATAAGGGAAAGTTGGATGGTGAATTGTGTACATTTAAAATCGATACGGGTTCCGATGTTTCCGTTTTAAGTGAAAGATTGGTTAGAGGGCCAAAGGAGCATTTTGAAGTAGAAAATTGTTTTCTTAAATACCCTACTGGAGAGACAATTACAGTCAAATATAAAGTTATAGTTGAAATAGAGTTAGGAAAATATCTTTTGGATATTCTAGTATTAGTTGCTAATATTTCTGATGATTGTATATTAGGAGTTGATTTTCTTAAAAAAATTAAATTAGAAAAAATTTTTGAATCAGAATTGAATGTTAATTCTGAAAAAGATAATAGCGATGAATTTTCTTGTTGTCGAATCGAAAAGGAAAAGGTGCCTAATTCCTTACAGACGTTTTTCGAAGAAAACTCTGAAAATTTAGCTCCCTCTCAAACGGATATTTTTGCTGATTTCTTGGTCGAATTTCAGGACATGTTTTCAGAAGATTTAGTTGCAGGGAATTGTGAAGTTTTGGAGCACACCATTGATATAAGGGTTTCTAAACCTATAAAACAAACTCCTCGGAGAGTTCCATTACATCTTAGGGAGGAGGTAGATCGCATTATTGAAGAAATGAAGTCTCAGGGAGTAATTGAAGAATCTCGAAGTCCTTGGGTTTCTCCTGTAGTTATGGTGAAGAAGAAAGACGGTTCACTTAGATTCTGCGTAGATTATAGGAAGCTTAATGCAGCGACAGTAAAGGAATCAAACCCGTTACCCCGGATTGAGGATATTTTGGATAAATTGTCGGGGAATTCTTGGTTTTCAACTTTAGATTTAAAAAGTGGATACTGGCAGGTAAAGGTTGTAACGATGCCCCATCGTTCCCGTCCGAACGCCCGACGGAAGGCTGCGCCCGGCATACACCGGCCGGGCAGAGCAGCAGGCGCTAAGCGCCACATTTTAAATTACAAACCGGTTTGCGATAGACCGACTTCCCCGCTACCGCTTTTCCGAACGATCCCCTTATGTCTCCCCCCACTACCGCCTTTCCGGATAGATCCCGTTAGTCTATCCGTATAAAAGGAGCGACTTGCAGAGAGACGACACAGACTCCATCCCGACTCTGCCAGCTCCCGAACTTCCGAAACCTTCCGACCGCGGACTCTGAGGTAGACGGGTTACGCTGCCTCCGCGGAGCATATCTCCGCAGTCGACTCATCGGGATCTCGGAAATCCGATACCCGTGCTTCCGAGGTGGACGATCTCGCCGCCTCTCTCGAGACTCTCTCGAGAGGCACGCGGTTTACCGATCCGTGCCATACGCGTCTCGGCCTTGATTAGACGGAGCTCCGCCGTCTTTGTCGAGTTTTCTCGACCGCCGCCGCGCTCCTTTTCCACCAGCGGGAACGACGGTGACACGTCGGGCCCCACGGCTTGTGCAAGCGCACTGCACAACCGCCGCGCCGAATATCTCTCGCGCCGAATATCTCTCGCGCCGAATATTTCCCGCGCCGAATAAGGCTACGCACCGCGCGCTCTCTCTCTTCGAGAGAGCGCCCGCCGCTGAGCGGGCTGACCGTCTCGCGTGCCGCCCGCACCGCGACCGCGCTGGCCCACAAAGCGACGTAAACATACTGGGTCGCCCGTCGCATACCGACACTACACCAGCAAGCATACCGTCTAACGCCACATCTATGTTTTGACGCGCCGATTTAAAGGACCGAATTTCTAACGCGATATCACCGATTTATACATTGCATACACGCGTCTCATATGCACCGCTGCGCTCACCTTTACGTTTGCATACTTTGTTATTATACTCTCACTCACACACACACACACACACACACACACATTTATACCCACACACACACATGTGCGACACACGTAATTAAATATATACTATTTTACCAACACAACGCATTCGTGTCTCACCCCCCTTTCACGAGCCCTGATCCCGGCTGTAGCGACTCCGCGCTCGCAAAAGCGGCCCGTTACAAGGTTAACCCTAAAGATAAAGAAAAGACGGCACTTTCTGTTGGGAGCGGATTGTGGCAATTTAAAGTCATGCCATTTGGTCTTTGCAATGCTCCAGCTACTTTTGAGCGTTTGGTGGAGAAAGTTCTGCGAGAAGTAATATCAAAAATTTGTCTAGTTTATCTCGATGACGTCATTGTTTTTAGTAAAACGTTCGAGGAAATGATGGTTAATCTTAGAAAAGTTTTTCTTTGTTTGCGCATGGCAAATTTGAAAATCAATCCTAAAAAATGTTCTCTTTTTAGTAGGAAAGTGAAATATCTGGGTCATATTGTTTCCGAACAAGGAATTACTACGGATCCTGAGAAGATTTCTGCTGTAGAGAATTGGCCAGTTCCTCAGAATAGAAAGCAGCTCCGAAGTTTTCTGGGATTTTGTTCCTATTACAGGAAGTTTATTAAAGGTTTCTCCTTAATAGCAAAACCTTTATTTACACTTACAGAACATCAAGTAAAGTTTGTATGGTCTTTATCTTGTCAAGAGGCATTTGAGGAATTGAAACAGAAATTAATTTCTTCGCCAGTATTATCCTTTCCTAAGGAACAAGGAGAATTTATTTTAGATACAGATGCTTCGAATCATGGTATTGGAGCGGTTTTATCACAAATCCAGAATGGTTCAGAAAAGGTTATCGCTTATTTCAGTCGAGTTCTAAGCAAAGCCGAGAGGAATTATTGTATCACACGGCGGGAATTGTTAGCTCTTATTTCATCATTAAAGTCTTTCCATCATTATTTGTATGGGAGGAAATTTCAAATTAGAACGGATCATATTTCTCTTAGGTGGTTGATGTCTTTTAAAGATTTGGAAGGGCAGCTGGCCCGTTGGTTAGAAAGATTGCAACAGTATGAATTCGAAATAATTCATCGAAAGGGACGATTTCATCAAAACGCGGATGGTTTATCAAGGCGCCCTTGTGCAGAGCTAGGTTGTATTTATTGTTCTAAAGTGTAGTTAAAAGAAAATTCTGTTGCTCGAATAATTTTGGAAAAAGAAAGTTTAGTGGAATGGCGAGATAGGCAATTGGAAGATGTTGTTTCAATGTTTTTACGAGGGAAGGAATTAGGAGAGCGTCCTTGTTGGCAGGAGGTTAAACAGGATGTTTCTGCAAAGATTTATTGGTCTTATTGGAATGCACTAATTCTAAAAGATGGAATTCTATTTAAAAAGTGGGAATCTCCGAATTTAAAATCTATAGTTTTTCAGGTAATTGTTCCTAGGAAGTTCATCAATCAAATAATGGAAGAAGCACATGATTCCGCATTTGGAAATCATTTTGGAGTAAATAAAACGTTAGAAAAAATACGAAAACGTTTTTACTGGGCCACTTGTAAACATGATGTGGAAGATTGGTGTCGATCTTGTAAGGTATGTGTGACAAAGAAAGGTCCATCAGGAAAAGGAAAATCTCCTTTGCAGACTTATGATGTAGGATCTCCATTTGAAAGGATTCAAATAAATATACTTGGGCCTCTTCCGGCTACTACAGCTGGAAATCGATATTTGTTAGTAATCATTGATTGTTTTACTAAGTGGGTTGAAGCTTTCCCACTAAAAAATATTAAAGCGAAAACAGTAGCAGATGTATTTGTGAAGCAAGTTGTTTCTCGTCATGGAGTTCCATTTGAAACCCACACTGATCAAGGACGAAATTTTGAATCAAGAGTTTTTCAAGAAATGATTTGTCTTTTTGGAAATAATAAAACTAGAACAACTGCTTTACATCCACAGTCAGATGGGCAAGTGGAACGTCATCATCAGACGGTTTTAAATTATTTAGCTAAATTCATTTCAGAGGATCAAAAGGACTGGGATAATTGGATTCCTATGTATTTATTAGCATATCGTTCTTCAAAACATGAGGCCACAGGTGCCTCTCCTGCTGAATTATATTTTGCAAGGGATTTAAGACTTCCATTAGATTTGTTGCGAGAAAGTCCTCCAGAAAGGGAAATGGAGAATTCTTTTGAAGGTTATATTCAAAAGTTGAAAAGAAGGTTAGATAAAATTCATAATTTTGCTAAGCAACGTTTAAATTTTCAATCTCTTCGTTCTAAAGTTCGTTACGATCAAAAGGCTAGGAAAATTAATTTTCGTGAAAATCAAGATGTTTGGTTTTATAATCCTCGAAGAATGGGAGGTAAATCTCCTAAATTACAAAGTAATTGGGAAGGTCCCTATACAATTATCAGAAAGTTTAATGATGTTGTTTATGGGATTAAGAAATCGAATAGGCACAAATGTAAAGTAGTACATTCCGATAGATTGGCCCCTTTTCATAAACGGCAGAAATTGAATTAAGAAATATTTGGAGCCCACAATTCACTAAAGTTATACACCCCAACTTTGATTTTAAGAATTTGTGTTTTGTTCGAGTTTCTGTTGTTAAATTTCTTTTAGAAAGAGACTGACGGAGGAAGCCTAACTTGACGACGAAAGAGAAAGAGAAGAGGAAAATTAAAAAGGAGATAAAGAAGACAAATAAACCATTAAGGATGAAGACTGCCTCACCCCGCGGTTTTCCCGGGGGTTTTAGGCAAATGCCGAGGCAGAGGCTTGAGAAGTCCTATTTGAGGAACGGGTCCACGGAAAATTATCCCACTCTTGCCTGAAGATTTGGATACGAGAAGAATTTCTGAAATCGATTAAGTCGTTTGAGTCCAAGAAGATATGCAGTTCGGTAACCTGTAACAGCAGTTCAGGAAGAACAAGAAGACATATCGGGATCTATATTCGACAAGATTCTTAGAATGTTGCCTGTCTATAATTTGATTGTCAGGACGACAATCTTATGAAGAGGAGGGCAAGTGTTACGTCCCTGGTTTTTGCATGAGATCACGCTCATCAAGTCTTCTTGGAAATCATAGAACGTCTCGTTGTCAAGGCGTCGTCAAGGGGGTTGTTGTCAAACAACAGCTGTCAGTAGAGAGAATTCCGCGGTCTTGGTGATCGGACGTGCGGGCTGACGATATTCCGATTACTGAATCTCTGTTATATATCTTGTTCTCGTTTACGTTCTTATTAAAGTTATTTCGTTCCTGTTTCTAAATACGTGTCTTTATTTTCCGATGCGTGTGAGTGTGTGTGAAAGACGCTTGTCGTTTGACTGAATCGCGCGGACGTAACAATATCTATATCTATTATATATAAAAGTACCGTTGTCTGTCTGTCTGTATGACCGCGAACTACTTCCACATTTATGGACCGATCTTCACGAAAAAGGTATCAAAATTTCGCAAATTTTCCGGGGGTGGCTGATGTGGGGTTTTTTTAATGTTATTCCCACCCACGCATCCACTCACGCGCATGCGCATTTATGGGCCGATTTTCACGAAATTGGTACCAAAATTTCGCAAATTTTTCGAAGATGGAGACGTCGAGGTCCTTTTTAGCTTTGCACCCCCACCCACGCACCCACCCACGCAAACACGCATATATTGAACTCTACTTCAACATTTATGGATCGATTCTCTCGAAATTGGTATCAGAATTTTGCAAATTTTTCGGAGATCGCGACGTCGTGATTTTTTTAGTTTTACACCCCCACCCACCCACGCAATCACGCATTTATTGACCTACTTCCACATTTATGGACCGATTCTCTCGAAATTGGTATCAAAATTTTGCAAATTTTTCGGAGATGGCGACGTCGCGGTCTTTTTTAGCTTTGCACCCCCCACCCACCCACGCAATCACGCATTTATTGACCTACTTTCACATTTATGGACCGATCCTCTCGAAATTGATATCAAAATTTTTCAAATTTTTCGGAGATGGCGACGTCGAGGTCCTTTTTAGCTTTGCACTCCCACCCACCCACGCAATCACGCATTTATTGACCTATTTCCACATTTATGGACTGATTTTCACGAAATTGGTACCAAAATTTCGCAAATTTTTCGGAGATGGCGACGTCGAGGTCCTTTTTAGCTTTGCACCCCCACCCACGCACCCACCCACGCAAACACGCATATATTGACCTCTACTTCCACATTTATGGATCAATTCTCTCGAAATTTGTATCAAAATTTTGCAAATTTTTCGGAGATCGCGACGTCGTGGTTTTTTTTAGTTTTACACCCCCACCCACCCACGCAATCACGCATTTATTGACCTACTTCCACATTTATGGACCGATTCTCTCGAAATTGGTATAAAATTTTGCAAATTTTTCGGAGATGGCGACGTCGCGGTCTTTTTTAGCTTTGCACCCCCCACCCACCCACGCAATCACGCATTTATTGACCTACTTTCACATTTATGGACCGATTCTCTCGAAATTGGTATCAAAATTTTTCAAATTTTTCGGAGATGGCGACGTCGCGGTCCTTTTTAGCTTTGCACCCATACCCACGCACCCACCCACGCAATCACGCATTTATTGACCTACTTCTACATTTAAGGATCGATTCTCTCGAAAATGGTATCAAAATTTTGCAAATTTTTCGGAGATCGCGACGTCGTGGTCTTTTTTAGTTTTACACCCCCACCCACGCACCCACCCACGCAATCACACATTTATTGAAGACGCAATCACACATTCATGGGTCGATTCCCTCGAAATTGGTATCAAAATTTTGCAAATTTTTCGGAGATCGCGACGACGTGTTCTTCTTTGGTTTTACACCTCCACCCGCGCATCCACCCACGCAATCACACATTTATTGACCACGCAATCACACATTTATGGACTGATTTTCTAGAAATTGGTATCAAAATTTTGCAAATTTTTTGGAGATGGCGATATCATGGTCTATTTTAGTTCTACACCTTCACCCACGCACCCACCCACGCAATCACACATTTATTGCCCTACTTCCACATTTATGGATCGATTCTCTCGAAATTGGTATCAAAATTTTGCAAATTTTTCGAGGATGGAGACGATGGTAATTTTTTTAAGTTTTACACCCCCAAGCATCCACCCACCCACGCACCCGCCCACGCAATCACGCATTTATGAACCGATTTTCTCGAAATTAGTACCAAAATTTTGCCAATTTTTCGGGGATGGCTACTATGTGGTTTTTTTAAGTTTTACACCTCCACCCACCCACACACGCACTCACACATTTATGGACCGATTTTCTCGAAATTGGTAATAAAATTTTGCAATTTTTTCGGAGATGGCTACTATGGTTTTTTTAAGTTTTACACCTCTACCCACCCGCCCATCCACACACCCACACACGCACGCACACACGCATACACAATTTTTCAAAAATCACATTTTGGTTTTGGCGTTCTTGGGTGAGAGCATTTATTTATTAATTGTTGTCAAATTTAAAAAATCATCCCTTATGAGTAATAACATTTTATATTTCTTGACGTGAGTCATTCATAAATGACTATAAATAAGTTGCTGGTTTTACATCTTAGCCAAAATCAAAAGGTGATTTCTGAAAAATTGTGTATGTGTGTGTGCGTGCGTGTGCGTATGCGTGCGTGGGTGTGCGTGCGTGTGTGGGTGCGTGGGTGAGTGGGTGGGTGGAGGTGTAAAATTTAAAAAAAACCACATAGTAGCTATCCCCGCAAAATTTGCAAAATATTGGTACCAATTTCGATAAAATCAGTCGATAAATATGTGAGTGCGTGGGTGAGGGTGTAAAACTAAAAAAACCACATAGTAGCCATCCCCGAAAAATTTGTAAAATATTGGTACCAATTTCGAGAAAATCGATCAATAAATGTGTGAGTGCGTGGGTTAGGGTGTAAAACTAAAAAAACCACATATAGTAGCCATCCCCGAAAAATTTGCAAAATTTTGATACCGATTTCGAGAAAATCGGTCCATAAATGTGGAAGTAGTTCGCGGTCATACAGACAGACAGACAGATGTTACTTATATAAATATATGTATATATAAGAAAGCTTTGAGGCCCGTGCTTCGCGCGGGCCGAAAAGCTAGTATACATATAAGCACCGTCTCTCTGTATGTTTGACCGCGAACTCCTTCCGCATTTATGGACCGATTTTCGTGAAACAGGTACCAAAATGTTACAAATCTTTCGGAGAGGGCTGCTAATATGGTTTTTTTAGGTTTGCACACCCACCCACGCAAACATGCATTTATTGACCTCTACTTCCACATTTATGGATCGATTCTCTCGAAATTGGTATCAAAATTTTGCAAATTTTTCGGAGATCGCGACGTCGTGGTCTTTTTTAGTTTTACACCCCCACCCATGCATCCACCCACGCAATCACACATTTATTGACCACGCAATCACACATTTATGGACCGATTTTCTCGAAATTGGTATCAAAATTTTGCAAATTTTTCGGAGATGGGGATATCGTGGTTTATTTTAATTTTACACCCTCACCCACGCACCCACCCACGCAATCACACATTTATTGTCCTACTTCCACATTTATGGATCGTTTCTCTCGAAATTGGTATCAAAATTCTGCAAATTTTTCGGAGATCGCGACGTCGTGGTCTTTTTTAGTTTTATACTCCCACCCACGCACCCACCCACGCAATCACACATTTATTGACCACGCAATCACACATTTATGGACTGATTTTCTCGAAATTGGTATCAAAATTTTGCAAATTTTTCGGATATCTTTTTTTTTAATAAATGAGAAAGAATATTTCATTTATATATATAGATATATATCTATATATATAAGCACCGTCCGTTTGTATATCTGAACCGCGAACTCCTTTCGCATTTGTGGACCGATTTTAGTGAAACAGGTACCAAAATGTTGCAAATCTTTCGGAGAAGGCTGCTAATATGGTTTTTTTATGTTTTGCCCACCCACGCATCCACCCACGCATCCATCCACGCATCCACCCACGCGCATGCGCATTTATGGACCGATTTTCACGAAATTGGTACCAAAATTTTGGAAATTTTTCGGAGATGACTACTAGGTGGTTTTTTTTAAATTTTCATCTCACCCACGCATCCACGCACACATCCACCCACGCACTCACATATTTATTGATATTTTTTCACGAAATTGGTACCAAAATTTTGAAAATTTTTCGGTTATAGCTATTATAGTTGCTTTTTTTAAGTTTTATCCCACTCACGCATTCACCCACGCATCCACGCACGCACTCACAAATTTATTGATAGATTTTCAAGAAATTGGTAGTAAAGTTAGACAAATTTTTCGTGGATAGCTGCTATGTGGTTTTTTTTAGGTTTAACATCCACGTCACCCACCCACGCTTCCACCCACGCGTATGCATATTTATGGACCTATTTTCACGAAAACTAACTTTGTACTAAAATTTTAAAAATTTTTCAGGTATGTTTGTTATTAGGTTTTTTTTAAGTTTTATATCCACCCTAACCCACCCACGCACCCACCCACGCGTTTGCGAATTTATTGAAAGATTCAATAGAAATTCATAAAAAAATTTAGTAAATTTTTTGTGGATGGCTGCTATGTGGTTTGTTTTAAGTTTTTATTTATTTTTTTTATCATAGAGGAGGCTATGTTTCAAGAAAAAAAAATTTTTTGAGATTTCTATGTAAATATGTTTAGAATGTTTCGAAACTTCGAAAAATAACTTATTAAATTTTGTGTATGTGATTGTGTCAGGAAGCTATTTTCTTTTAAAAATTTGTTTAGAGATTTCTATTCAGATTTATATTGATTTGGTATGAATTTTCAAAAAAATAGAGAAATTGGTTTTTTAAAAAATTTGCGTATGTGTATGTATGCGATAAAACTGTTTTCCTAAAAAAAATTTTTTTTCTTTATTAATGGGCCGATTGAATAGTAAATGTTAACAAAATTACGCAAATTTTTAAGAGATGGCTGCTATGTGGTTTTTTTAAATTTTTACACCAACGCTCACCCACCCACGCACCCATCCACGCGCGCGCGCATGATACACTTAAATATTTAAGTTTATTCTTTGTAAGTCATTTTAAAAATGAATATTTATATATCTATATATATATAAATATAAGTTGCTGGTTTCATATGTTATGTCATATGTTAAATGTCAAACTGAATGGAATGGATAGATCGAACGAAATAGTAAATGTTATTATGGATGAAATGAGTGGAAATGAAACAGAAAGTGTTCAGATTAATGAAATATATTCACAGATTGAAATAGATCAATTAAGAAATATTGAAGAATTTAATAATGGTAAGTAAAAAGAATAATTAATTATTTAATTTTTGTATAAATGTATCAGTGTTTAACTATTAATTAAATTATTAATAATTATTTAAACTAATCCATATATTGTACATTTATATCATGTCATGTATAATTTAAAATTTACAGTAAATTTATAATTTCAGTTTTTGAAGATGGATTTGATGAATTATTAGTACAAGCTTTAATAGAATTTGAAGAACAAGAGGAAAAGAAGAAGGAAGATTTTTTAAGCAAACAGGAATTTAAGAATGAGAACAAAAAATGAAAATAGGAAGCGAAAACATGAAGATAATAAAAAAAATAAGAAGAATAAAAGAAATTAAATATCTATATATAAAAATTAGATTTTTAAATGTTTTGCATATGATTATCATGGACATATATCAATTTATAAATATATACAGGAATGAAGAAATGAAGATAATGAAAAAAATACAGGAATGAAGGAATGAAGATAATGAAAAAAATAAGAAGAATAAAAGAAATTAAATATTACATATAAAAATTAGATTCTTAAATGTTTTGCATATGATTATCATGGACATATATCAATTTATAAATATATACAGGAATTTAAGAATGAGAACAAAAAGGAAAATAGGAAGCGAAAACATGAAAATAATGAAAAAAATAAGAAGAATAAAAGAAATTAAATATTACATATAAAAATTAGATTTTTAAATGTTTTGCATATGATTATCATGGACATATGTCAATTTATAAATATATATATTTATATTTAAAAAAAGTTTAGATTAAAATTATTTTTAATATATCTATATAATATTTGTACTTATTTATTATATATATATATATATATATATATATATATATATAGCGACGGTCTTTTTCTCCCGTTCTGAGCTCAAACGGGGAATAAGCGGTTGTCGACAAAAAAGAATAACCGAAGTCAATTAAATGGTTATATAGATTACGCGGGGGAACTCGGTTTCAAGGCGTTCCGCGCGTACCGCAGCGGACAAAAGGCCTTAGATTACGCGAAACACGAATTAGACTAAAGATTGGGTGCCAGACGCGATCTTTCACGCGTCAATTCGCGACAAACGATATCTACGCGAAATCCGGGCCGACAAGCTCGCTACGGGCTGGTTAGCTCACCTAATCGGTAGAGGGGCAGGGAGGTGTTGCCGCGAAATAATTATATAATCAGACAATATACGAAACCGGCGGAGTTAATTTACTGCATTAAAATACTCGGCGTGACGAGACACAAACACAAAAAGAATAGACGCGAAATGATACTAACAAACTAACATATTGTTTATTAGATTTCCATGATATAAAAGAAAAATATAATGACAAGTAATAGTGATAGATGATATTGAAAGAGATGTAAAAACGATATAAAGTTGACGATTACGGCTACTGATCCAGCCGAGAGAAGTTACAAAAAAGAAGAAACTAATAGAACAAGAGATTTGTCAGCAAACAGAGTTACTCAATATAATACGGTAACGAGATTCCGGGCGACACTCTATCCGTTGAGAATAACAGAAAAGAAATATAAATGAAGCCGGATAACATAATCAAACGAGAAGCCGGTACAAAAATCTTAAACCGAAAACTAAATTACCACGACAAAAATTAACATAATCTTTCGGCGATACCATACTACACGAAATCAATAAGACGGCGGCAACATTAATAATCGCGGCATACTAATCTAGCAGTAGCGGATTGAACTCGATAACAATAGCGCGGCCGTAATTCATACGCGAGGGCCGCGATTTCGTACGATCAACGACTTTTGTCTAATTAACAATGTTTTCAGTAAGCGAGACTTTCATACAATAGTGAGAGAGATTTACACGGGCGAGACATACTAGAGGTAAGATCGAGAATCCCGCGACAAAGCTTAGATGGAAAATAACGCGCAATCTACGACGTCGATCGATATCCGTCGGGCGGCCGAATGACTACTTGCTCTCTCTCGCGCGCGCGCGCACTTGCTCTCTCTCTCGATCTCGCGCTCACAGGTTTTCGCGAGCGACGCACGCTCTCTCGCTCGCGATATTCTATCCGCACGCACTACGTTTACCCGACACAATTCGGATTCTTAATTTACACTATAACGTGACACACGAGACAACGACGAACCGATTATTACATGACATACGCAAATACAAATACGCGACAACGGAAGATGCGCGACACAATACCCGACCGAATCCCGGAGAGACGATTACTTCTCGCGAATTAATTACAGGACTACAGCCTCGAAGCTCTCGCCGCTTGACGTCGGTCGCTCACTAACACTAAATCGCGAAAAAGACTGCGAGCCGAGCCCACGCAAAAACGCCAAAAATTCACCAAAAGAGCTCGCGACAGCGTCAGAGCGGTCGAGACTCGGACATTACCAAACGTAATTTTTCGCTAAATATTACACGGGTAGCCTCACCGGTGGAAAATCTATCTCCTTGTTGATCGGCCTTCCTCTCAATCTCGTCAGGACCCCTCGGTAACCGTGATAACTTTGATTTTCCAATTCGGCTGGGCACGATAGCGGGCACGCCAACGCGAAAAAACAGTCCGCACGAGAGTGAAGGATCTATCCCTTCGGGTCGATATCGCGACTCAATCCTGCGCGAACGGGGGTGCGCGCGTTGACCCAATTACGGCGTCGCGTGATTTATCGCCGCCCCTCGGCTTATTCAAGGCCGTAGGTAGGGCTACGGCGCCCGGATCGCTAATTTACGACAACATATTTATTAGTGGCTTGCAGCCTTAATTTTTAAGGCCTATTTGCACTTGAGGCAGCATGACTTCGAAGTGGCTCGTTTAACTCCGGTCCGGCTTCGCTAAGCGGCCGCGTGGAGATTTCTTCCTCCGCTCTTCCGGGCAACTTTCTCGCTCCGCTGCTATGCGGTCCTGGGTGTTCACGAGGATCCACGCTTTCCGTCAGTTAACGGCGACCTTGCCCGGACGGCCTCGGCAAATATTATCTCCTTTGTTTGTCCGTTTTTGCTGTGTACGATTTGGCTCCTTGTTTTTGTCGAGACTGTTTCCTCCTCGTTACCTCTCCTCAATATTGACAGCGAAATCCTCACAACAAGGCTCCCGCGATACATAAAAAAATATAAAATAAACGCGAATTAATTTATAGTAATTGTCGTTCTATCGCATTCGTCTCTCCGGAAGTTCGGTTCGGCTCTCGTGCTCTCTCGCGTGGCGCGGCCGCTCAGCCCTTGCCCCGCGATTATGGTGGGATGGACGCGCGTCGGGACGGCAACGTCACATCATATATATATATATTTTTAATATATATATTTTTAATATATATATATATTAAAAATTAGGCTATTGAGGTATAGTTAAATGAAACGACGTGTAAATATAACTTTAATTTGAATGTTGTTATCATGATAACTAATTCAAATGTTTTATTGAGTTAATGTCTTGCATCAATCTAATTCTATTATAACGCCGTATAATCGTGTATCTAAAATGTCTAAAGAGACAAACAAGAGGAGCGAAAATGCGTACAACTCAAATAATGACAATGTAAGTAAAATTTAATTTTATAAAGAGAGGATTCACATTAAAATAGAGAGAATGAGATTAACAAAGCGATAAAGATAATGAGATTAAGAGAGGAGAGAGAGAGATATTTATTTATACT
This sequence comes from Lasius fuliginosus, assembly GCA_949152495.1. NCBI lineage: Eukaryota > Metazoa > Arthropoda > Insecta > Hymenoptera > Formicidae > Lasius > Lasius fuliginosus. Next base: position 18,609,714 of record OX424443.1, on the reverse strand, counting down.
CTGGGACAAGGTCCCATAAGAGCATTCAGCAAAAAAACGAATACAATACATCTTATATACTAGGAAATATTGAGTTAATTACAATTCAAGTAGCTTAAAATAGAAGGATAATAAAATAAAGATAAAAACAAAATAAAATAAGTAAAATAAAATAAAATAAAATAAAATAAAATAGAAATTAATATAATAATATAACATAACACAACATAAGAGTACAAGAATAATGAAAGAGAGGCCGATTCCTGATAGAAAAACAATGTATGAAGTAATATACAAATATCATAGAGCAGTATTGTTAAATGCGACGCCGGGTGATACTACGGGACAGAAAGGAGCGCAGAAACATACTGCCGTGCTTAATTGATGATGTGATTAAAAGAGACAGCTGTGTGCATGACGCTCAACCAATTGTTTATACAGAGTCGTGCGAAAAAGCGCCAGATTAGGTGATTCTCTTATTTGCTCAGGGAGTTCATTCTAGAACTCAGCTGCAGAGTATTCAAATGACTTCTTATGTGTTTCGGTTCTGCAAGTTGGAAGGATTAAAACTTGATAGGAGACTCTGGTTGTTCTAACGTCAATCTGAGATCGAAACTTGAAACAGTCAAAAAGATACTTAGGTCTTTCTGTATGCAATAGACGGTACATGAAAGTTCCAAGAAAATATTCTCTCCTATCGTTGACCTTTAACCAGTTGAGTTTGGAGTAAAACGGTGTAATATGAGCATCTTTTCTAACATCAAATATCATTCTTGTACATGAATTATAAGCACGTTGCAGTTTAGTGTTCTATTCGCAAGTGAGATCGCGATAAACTAAGCATGCATAATCTAGGATAGGATTAATGAGGCTAGTGACAAGCGTCGCACGCACAGTGGTAGGTAGATATTTCTTACATGCTTTCAATCTGTACAACGTCGTGTTAATTCTCTTTACACTGTCGGTCACCTGATCGTTCCAATCAAGCGTGTTCGTAATAATTATGCTTAGGTATTTAATGGATTTAGAGAAAAAGACAGGATCGTTGCTAACTTGAATGACCGACATGTTTACAGACCGCATTGCATTAAGGTAACGCGAGCTGCCAACTATCATTGCCTTAGTTTTGGCATTATTTAGCAATAAGTTGTTCGATTCCGCCCGATACAATGGCCGCAATCTCCTCGTTAATATTCCTGATACACTCGTTGATTGTATTTGGGGGGCAGTGAAGGTAAATCAGAAGGTCATCTGCGTAATAACTATATTTGCATAGCTTGATTATGCCACTGAAATCACTTAAATATAGGCTGAATAGAAGCGGTCCGAGCACAGATCCTTGAGGTACACCTTGCTCAGAGTATTTCCATGATGAGGTTCGTCCGTCAACGTCCTGCATAGCCTGCTTCCTTCCCTTAAGATAATTACTGAACCACTGGATGACTGATTTTGAGAATTTAAGTTTCCTCAATTTGCATAGTAGTTTGTCGTGGCATACCCGGTCGAATGCTTTGGAGAAGTCAAAAAGAACTGCCACCGTTACCATTCTCTTGTCGATGGCCAGTCGCATGTCGTCTGTTACTCGAAGAGCCGCCGTCAGTGTGCTGAAACCCTTGCGATAGGCCGACTGATGGTCGTCAAACAGATTGTTGGCTTCCAGATAATCCGTGATCTGGTCAGAAACTATTCTTTCGAGTGCCTTGAACAGTGTGCAGAGAAGAGATATAGGTCTAAAGTCAGTTGACGACCCGGGGAATTTGGTTTTAGGGAGAGGTCTAATTAGAGCCGATTTCCAGAGATTAGGATAAAGTGAGCCTTGTAACATGTGGTTGAATAACCGAAGCAAGTAGGGGAGCAAGGAAGGCAACGCAAGCTTGAGACATTTTGTTGAGATGTTATCCATCCCCATGGCCTCCGATCTGCCCTTAAGGATAGCAGTTATAAGAGCCTTAGGTGATATATCCGCAAAGAAGAGTTCAGTCTCGTCGAACCGCCCACAGTCACCCGAGGGTGGGCTGCTCACTGAGCACATGGACTGTGTCACCGGATGAGGCGAAGAAGACAAGATGAAGGTGTTGTTTAACACATCAAGGTCGAAGTTGCATCTGTTATTCCTGACTGAGGAACCAAAAGCCCAAGACACTTAAGCTCTCCCCAGGTGGAGGCAATTCCTCGTTTACAGTTGAAGATGGCCAAATAATGTTCCTTTTTGGCTTCTCTGATGAGAGACTGAACCCGATTGCGCAACTTCTTGAAGACATCATAGAGCTCCGGTTTCCTGTGTTTGCGCCATGCACGCCTCGCCCGGTCTCTCTGCTTCATTTTGTGAATGATGTAATTATTGAGCCACGGTGCAGGAGGACGCTTCTGAATAATTTCACGTATAGGTGCATGACGGTCGAGCACCGACACCAAATTACAGTTTATGGCAGTTAGCATTTCATCAACACAGTCCATGGTTTGGAAATTAGACCAGTCTTGACTGCTAAGGTCATCCAGAAATGCTTCCGCATCAAGACTTCTAAAATCTCTTGCTTTGGTTGTCGTACCTGAAGATCTGGTGATGCGAAGATGTAGACAAGTAAATATAAGGTCGTGAGCAGAGAGAAACGGGACAGGACATTGGTCATATTCCCTGAGCTTTTCTTTACCGTCGATAATATAAAGGTCGAAGAAAGTGCTGGACGTGCTAGTATGATGCGTGGCTTGGAAGGGGACTAAATGAAAATCGCTGGACTCAACAAATTCATGTATCTGCAAGGCATTGAAATCATCAGCTAACATGTTGCTGTTGAAGTCACCCATGATGATGAGGTTCTTGAAATGTGAAAAAAGTTCCAGACATTTGTTCTCGAAATCTTTAAGGTAGCCGGCCTTGGGAGGCCAATATACAACCGCTATAAGAACTTTAGTGAGATTTGGAATAGAAATTTCAAGAAACAGATACTCAGGACGACGCTGGTATTGGCACTCCGAGGTGGCCAGCAGCTTGGCATTGATGCTCATATGTACATAAGCACCGACGCCTCCTCCACCCCTTCCAAGTCTGTCACAACGTAGCAGGACGTAGTCTTGAAAATGAACCATAGAATCAGTGATGCCAGGCTTAAGCCAAGTTTCGGACATACATATAACGTGAAAGAAGTGAGAGTGAAAGTAATATCTAAATTCGTCTAGGTGTGCAAAAAGGCTCTGGCAGTTTACATGGCACACGCGTAGATTCTCGATCACTTCCATGCTTATGTTGGCGCTAATCATAGTTGATCCTGTGAATTTTTGCCGTGATTCTGTGCTTGAGTACATTGCATTTATTGATGTCGAAAGCTGAGTGAGACCGACATGTCTCCTTCGCCAGACTGCAGTTGAAACAATGCGGAGGTTTATGCCGGTGGCTGCATTGTTTCGTTTCGTGATCTTCAGAGCAGTGACCGCAGCGAGCGGTCTTGGTACAGTTTGCGGTCAACTGACCAAAACTGAGGCATTTATAACATTGGAGGACCTTGACATGGTCCGCAACTTTGCAGGCTGACCAACCCAAGAAAACACGCTCAGCAGATATGAACCTTGATCGCGTCTCAGGACGTATTTCAACCACACAGCTAGAAAATGATTTACCCTGACGTGCTGGATACCTGTACACCACCCTGATGTCATCCATCCCCGCACCATCCACATCTTGTTCGGCAAGTTGACTTCTAATCTCATCCGATGATAGCACTGACGGAACACCATAGATAATGACACGCGGGTTCAGCATGACGTCTTTTTTTACTTCAAGGCCAGCCTCCTTAAGACCAGGAGAGGCTCTGAGCCTGTCCAGGTCAGCCTCGCATGCTTCAATTCGAATTGCGTTGTTTCTAGCTTTAGTGAGACGCGATACTCTAAGGCCGAACTTGCTTGGGTTAACAGCATTCAAAACCGCATCCTTGGTTTCCTGAGAGGATGCGTATCTGCCAACGGCCTTATCAGTGGGCCCAATAACTAAGTTGATCGTTTTCCGAATAGTTACCGAAGGGCCCTTAGGCACGCACACTCTCTCAGCCATTTCTTTGCTGGCAACATCTGCGTAGCTGGCTCGTTTTGCCACGTCCGATTTAGCAAGGGTCCCATCAGTTCCCTCAGGCCTCAGAAAATGCGAGCACGCACGACCGATCTCCTCGTGCATCATGTCCCTTATTGAATTCATGGTGTGCATCGAGGCAACCACCTGGATGTATGCCGTTGTCATCGAGTTGAAGGCGTCATAGTGCTCATCTAAAGATTCCTCGACTAACTTCCTCTTCTCCTTGGCATCCTTACTAGACATCATAATCTTCTTAATATTCGCCCGACTAACAAGTAAGCTCTTACGTAAGGCCCCAATATCAGCTGATGACAAGAAAGATGCCGGGGCGTGACTCACGCCTGAAAGCGTAATCGACCCCGGACCTGAGCAGGACGATTCATTATCGTCGATCACCGAATCCGATGCCATCTCACTCGTCATCAGGGCGACGGGGAATCAGTTAGTCCCGCGCAAGACAAATTCAGAACGAGTAGAGACGAATATATCTCCGCATATCTTCTCAATAAAAATCCCCCGAAGCCGACGCCACTGTTATCCTGCCCCTCAATGCTTACGCCAGCCGCAATTCGACCGTGTGATTCCCGGTAAACAATCTGACTAGATCAAATAAATACCGAGAAATACTCAGCGACAATCTTCAAGAAATCCCGAAAAAAGTCCGAGATGATGTCCAGCTTGACCTGCCCGGGGCGAGGTCGGAGCAAGCGAATATCACAAAGCCAAGCAAAAAAGCCCTCGACACCGTGGCACTAAAAAAGAAGGCCCAAAAGGGCAAAAAGCGGCAGAAAAACAGCACACGATACAGAGCGATAAGAAACACGTCAAGTTCAACTCACCTCACCAAGAGAGAGCAAGAGAGAGAGAGAGAGAGAGAGAGAGAGAGAGATTGAGAGAGAGAGATTGAGGTTAAAAGAGAGAGAGAGAACGAATGAAATTTGTGTGTGTGTGTGTGTGTGTGTGAGAGAGAGAGAGAGAGAGAGAGAGACATTGAGGTTAAAAGAGAGAGAAAGAATGAAATTTATGTGTGTGTGTGTATGAGAGAGAGAGAGAGAGAGAGAAAGAGACTTAGGTTAAAAGAGAAAGAGAGAATGAATGAAATTTGTGTGTGTGTGTGTGTGTGAAAGAGGAAGAGAAATTTAGATTATTAATTTATAATCTAATAGAGAGAAAGAGAGAAAAAAGAGAAGAAAAGAAAGAATCAAATTTATGTGTGTGTGTTTGTGTGTGTGTGTGTGTGAGAGAGAGAAAGAGAGAGAGAGAGAGAGATTGAGATTATTAATTTATTATCTAATATATAAATAAATATTTTTTAGAATGAGATAAATTACGAAGAAATTACCAAGGAAAATAATTTATTGAAGAAACAAATACAGGAGTTGCAGCGGCAATTGTCAACTGCATTGACCAAGCAACCACTACAGTCTGCAGTGGTAGATGCTGAGAATTCACAATCTGCTGACAATCCACAGCCAACACTACAAGCTGATGACAATCCACAGCCAACACTGAAAGATGCTGACAATCCACAGGCTGAAGTTGGAAATGATAATTTGCAAGGGAAATATAATAATACTTAATAAAAAATGAAAAAAAGTTAAAAATATAATTAAATAATAATTAAAAATAATATTTGAAAATATTGATAGATAAATAAATTTTATATATTTTTTTATAGTAAAAAAACCTAGATGGGAAAGAGCAGGAAGACGCCAAGGACTCGGACGCGGACGCGGACGTGGCCGTGGACGAGAACGAGGAAATAAAGCAATGATAAATTATATAACCATGTAGCTAAAATAGAATAATATAAAATAAATAAATTTGTATAAATAAACATATAAAAATATAGAAAAATTATTAAATTTATAGAGTTACAGAGAGAGAGAGAGAGAGAGAGAGAGAGAGAGAGAGAGAGAGAGAGAGAGAGAGATAAAAGATCTAATCCAAAATAAGATTTTTGGAAATATTATAGCTTATGCAGGCGTGATTGAGTTTCAAAAAAGAGGACTTCCACATTTGCATCTATTTGCAATGTTGAGTGATGAAGATAAGCCCCGACTTCAAGAAGTCATTGACATGATGGTATGGGCTGAAATCCCTGCCGAAGAAAAATATCCAGAACTTAATGCAAAAGTTTTAAAACACCTGATTCACGGTCCATGTGGAGATCCCTCAATGAGATATGCTTGCACTGGGGACGATGGAAAATGTTCAAAAAGTTTACCAAAAGATTTTCGTGAAGAAACTAATGCTAATGTGAATGGATATCCTATGTATCAACGAGGAAATTTTGGGAAAAAGTATATCGTCAGAGGCAAAGAAGTTGATAATTGATGGGTGGTGCCATATTCACCATATTTAATCATGAAATATGATCGACACATAAATTTAGAAATATGTTCATCAGTGAAGAGTGTAAAATATTTATATAAATATATTCATAAAGGATTTGACTGTGCTGTAATTGAAGCACGAGATGGCACAAGACTAATTAAAATAGATGAAGTTAACTCGTTTCTGGATGCAAGATACGTTAGTGCTCCTAGTTAGAAGCAATGTGGAGATTGAACGGATATAATTTGTTCATGAAGTCTCACACAGTAATAAGACTGGCAGTTCATTTGCCTAATCGCCAAATGGTATATTTTCGAGAGGGAAATGAAGAACAAGCTGCTCAAAGAGAGCTCAATCGAGATACTACGCTGACTGCATGGTTAAAATTAAATCAATCTGATGAAAATGCAGTGCAGTATCTTTACACAGATATTCCTTATCATTATTTATATGATAAAAAAGAAACTAAGTGGAAGCCACGCAAAAAAGATATTGACAAAATAATTTCAAGACTCTATACAGTAAGCATAAAAGATATCGAGAGATTTTATCTTCGTCTTCTACTCCATGTGACTGGAGCTAAATGTTTTGAAGATTTGAGAACTGTAAATGGAATTCTATATGAGAGGTTTAAGGATGCAGCAATTGCAAGAAATTTGGTAGAAACTGATGATCTTTGGGAAAAAACTATGGAAGAAGCAACGGAATCAAATATGCCTGCACAACTTCGAGAATTATTTACTTACATTTGCATCTTTGGAACTCCAACAGATGTACCAACTATTTGGAATAAATATAAAGATTTCATGATTGAGGACTTTGTACATAACAATGTTGTAAATCCTGAAAATATGGCTTTAAACCATATACAAAAAATTCTGATAAATAATGGAAGTAGCTGTGAGAACTTCCAATTGCCAAATCCAACTCCAGTGAATATTTACGTAACAGAGTATAATGTGAACGAAGAAAGAATACGTGGTGATTATTTATTATCGACACTAAATGCTGAGCAAAAACACGTGTACGATATAGTCATGCGAGCAATTGAAAATGAAAATGAACCTCAGCGGTTATTTTTTATTGACGGGTTTGCAGGAAGTGGTAAAACCTACCTATTTAACACATTTCTAAGTGTAATTAGGAGAAGAAACGAGATAATTCTTCCATGTGCTTCAACTGGAACTGCAGCTACATTTCTGAAAGGAGGAAGAACTTATCACTCCCTGTTTAAGCTTTCAATCCCAATTGATGATGGAGCTAAATCAAATATCAGAGGAAATTCTCAAGCTGCACAAGAATTGATAAATGCCAAATTAATCATATGGGATGAAGTAAGCATGACTGTTGGATATGCCTTAACAGCAGTTGATAAACTTTTCAAAGATTTGATGAAGAATACTCGACCATTTGGAGGAAAAGTAATTTTATTTGCAGGAGATTTTAGACAAAATCTTCCCGTAGTGCCACATGCACAGAAAGCAGCCATAATTGAGTCGACTGTAAAATATAACCATATATGGAGGAATCTAACTCAGGTTAAACTGAAGCAAAATATGAGAACTGAAGATGAAAAGGAATTTGCAAATTGGTTAATGCAACTCGGAAATGGTAAATTGTGCAATACGGATGGACTACATCTCGATACAATTCAAATACCTGAAGATTTTATATCAAAAGAATCAATTATTACTGAGATTTTTGGTGATAGAATCACCAAGGAACAGATCAGAGATAATCCAGATCGAACGATCCTTTGTCCTAAGAATGAGGATACATTCAAAATTAATAACGAAATTCTTCGTCTAATGGAAAGAGAAGAAAAGAAATATCTCTCAATTGACTCTATTGTGAGTGATGATTCACAGGAGCAATTGAATTTTCCAACTGAGTTTTTAAACTCTGTGACACCTTCTGGGATGCCAGTTCATCAACTTAAAATAAAAGTCAATACAACAATTATTTTATTAAGAAATTTAAATACAAAGAAAGGACTCTGCAATGGCACAAGATTTATTGTAACTGATTTGAAACCTAATCTTATTTATGCGGAGGTTCTAACTGGTCCCTCAAGAAGTCAGATTGTTTTCATCCCAAGGATAGATTTCCTACCAAATGATATGGAAATTCCATTCAAGCTTAAACGAAGACAATTTCCTATTCGAGTGTCATTTGCTATTACGATAAATAAATTTCAAGGACAAACTTTAGAAAAAGTTGGAATTTATTTGCCACAACCCGTATTTGCTCATGGTCAACTATATGTAGCATTCTCTAGAGCAACCAAAAGGGATTGTGTAAAAATTAAAATTAATGAATTAAGCAATCAAGGACAACTGATTAAAGAAAGTCCAAAATATTTTACGACAAATGTTGTATACAGAGAAGTTTTATAAATTAAACAATTATATAATTGTATGAGAGCTATTAATAGAGAGTCAGCGGTGGGAACGTCAGCAAAAAATAAAAAAAAGTAAATAATAAAAGATAAAAAAATATTATATGTTAAGTAAAATATTTATAAAATTTGAAAAATTTAAATCAATAATTGGAGAAACCAAAAGGGATGTTTGTGAGAGATAGAGGTTTTGAGGCATGTACTTCCGCGCGAAGCGCGGGCTATAACGCTATATAGATATGATATATATACAGGGTGTCCCAAAGCACCCGTGCCAACGCTCGTGAGGAGATAGAACGGATCGAGATGAACAAAAAAGTCCCTTACCATTTTGCTAAATTCGCAATAGTTATTGCGTTATTAATTAAAATATCTGAGCTAATGAACGCGTAAAAAGCGGTAGGCCGGAATCAGTAGGCATGTAAGATGGCTTATTTGTTTACATCTGTTTGAAAGTCAAACGCGATTTTAGATATTATCGACTTAATCGAATTTCTCGCATTCCGGGCAAACACATGGGCAAAGCTCTGTGTCGCGATCACGCGCCGAGAACCGCGTCACGCGCTTTTTCTTTTCGTCAGAGCGCCGAACGGCACGTGTTCGACACGCGATCGATTACCAGCTCTATTGTCCGAAAAGACGAAAACACGAGGATCGCGCCACATTCCGCGATATATATACATATATGTGAATTAAGAGAGTCTTCCAGATTCCAAGGCACGGCAACCGAAGCCGTCAGTCTCAACGTAACGCTCGAACCGTGAGATTCACCTGATCGATCGGCGTGTGGCCGGTAATTCTTTCAATCTGTTCGACCATTTTCTCGTGTCGTTCTTTGCTCGTGTCGTCTTTTCTCTCGTCGTGTGAAGCTTGTTTCGTGTGTTTAATGAATCATCGAGTTCCTGCGTAAACCGATGTATTTTTCTCTCGAGCGATCGCGTCGTGATCGCTGCGACACAAGTTAATCTCGGTTTACGGACTTGCCGTCTCGCCTCGTAGCACGTCAGTGATTTCGTTATAATTGTGACAGTCCAAAGTATTCGCGCAACATAAGCAGCGAGTAATCAAATAATTAATCTAATTATTCATTAATTTTTGTTGTATCCGCGAGCTGATGATCGTATCTCCTTCGCGACCGTCCTCGGCCTCGCGCTTAAGATTTCCATCGGCCGCGATCAAGATCTCCGTTGGCCGCGATCAAGATCTCCGATCTTCAAGATATTCGACTCGCTTAAAGGCCGCTTTCTAAGGGACGGACCAGAAGATCTCCGTTCGGTAGATTGATACGGATCGTCGCTCGCGCCAGCTTGTGAATTGTTATAAAATAAATGTTCACTATAGACGACACGACAGTTCACATTTTCTCTTCCTTCATTGATCCTTCAGTGAATCTTCGGATTCGCGCAACCTACCGTCTTCGCGTTCAAATCTGAACGGATTCCGGCACCTTCTCGTTTCTCTCTTTTTAAATTATTAACGCGGGGGCCGATCTCCTCGAATCTCCGATCTCCTCCCCACCGCGAAAAACATTTCTTAGCAACAAATATCACACGTCGCTCCCCGCTCGCTGCGTGACTCCACCTCTCGCTCAGATGATGCTTCCGTTCCTAAGAGACGTAGACAAGTAAGCTTTTACATGCCTATCGATTCCGGCCTACCGCTTTCCACGCGCTCATTAACACAGATATTTTAATTAATAACGCAATAACTATTGCGAATTTAGCAAAATGGTATAGGACTTTTTTACTCATCTCGATCCGTTCTACCTTCTCACAAGTGTTGGCACGGGTGTTTTGGGACACCCTGTATACAAGAAAGCTTTGAGGCCCACGCTTCGCGCGGACCGGAAAGCTAGTATATATATATATATATATATATATATCAAATATATGTAACGATCCGCCCTCCGCGATCGTTTCTACCCGGCTATCGTCCGCCGGAAGGCTGCCGCCGGCGACCACCAGCCGGGCAAAATGCAGCGGCGCAATGCGCCCCTCTTAATTACCACAAGACGCGTTCAAATCGGGCCGTTGTACGGCCGCCGACGTTCAAGCCAGGGCCGTTGTCTCGGCGCTCCCGAACCGCTCCGACGGAAAGCGCCGAACATCGGTCCCTGCCGCACCGCCGCCGTAACACCACCGAATTCGTTCGGCGATAATTACCCCGATTAGGGAAACAATCGGGCTCCACGAATACCGTCGAAATTACCCGAATGGGTAATTTCTCCGGATAAAAAGGGCGATCCGGCCCCGAAAAAGGAATTCCGTTTCCTGCTCCGCACAGAGTCTGTACGACGCCTGACACGAGCTCCGAAACCCGATAGCTTCTCCCGGAGAAAAACCAGAGGTTGGGCGCACCCAGCCTCCGCCGAGAGCTTGCGGCATCTCCAAGGAAGGCTTCCTTAAAACTCTTACCGGATCTACAAGGTCGGGCGCACCCGGTATCCGCTGAGAGTTCTCAGCAGATTCGCGATCCTCTCGTACCTCGCGACGACGCAAATCCACGGGTAGGGAGTCACCTGCCGCCGACGGGAGCTCCGGTCTAGTCGTCGCATCCCGCTAGCATCCTGATCAAAAATCTCTTACCGCGCTAATTACCGCGCCTACAAATTATCGCCTTCTCAAAAGGCCGACACTCTCACCACGCGCGCTCGCGCGCCCCGCGCTCTCGCGCCTCGCGCTCTCTCGCCAGCGCTCTCCCGCCGCACGCTCTCTCGTCTAAGCGCTCTCGCGCTCCCGCGCCCGCGTGCCCGCACGCCCCGCGCCTACCGCGTTCACGCGTACACAAAGCGTGCGCCCGGCATTTAAAGAGCCGAGAGGGACGCAAAAACAAGAAACAACAAACCGACCCGTCGCTCAAGTTCTACGAACTTTAAAGCGCGAAATGCCGATTGCATTTAAGTGAGCTCGATCAATTAAATAAATACTTTTCACCGTACGATCCGAGCCGGCCGCTGCATTACGAATCCTCATTTCGCACACACTGTAAATATCATATTCTTACTCACTGTACATATGCACACTGTTTGTATTCACGCATACATCCGAACCATACGCGCCCATATGCTTACTCACTGTACATACGCACACTGCTTGTATTCACGTATCATACGAAACATTCGCGCACGTATTCACTGTACATATGCACACCGCTTGCACCCCCGTCTGCACCCAGACCGTTCACGTACCCTCTCACGCATTGTAAATATATACATATCGCACACACGCCCACACACATACACAGCGTTCGCCTCTAGTTCACACACCGATACACTTTCATTTTGTGACACATGCATTCTGATTAACACAATAAACAGTTACATCTCACAAACACACGTCTGGTTATCTCGTACCCCTTTCGAACCTTGATCCCGACTGAGCGCATACGAGTCCTGCTCGAAAGGTGGCACGTTACATAGTGTAAAGAAAACACATAATTGCTTTCAAAAAAAGTATGCAGCTGCATGTTGCAAATTACATACTTATTCTTAACAGCAACTATGTGTTTTTTTACACCAATTAATTGATCTTATTATTGTATGCATAAAAGTATTAAGGTAAGATTACCGAAAACTGAATGTTTTACACGATATTTTGTATTTTATGTCAAAATACTGTAAATTTCAAGCATTATAACTCGAAAAGTACTTAATAAAAAATAACTTAATTATAGTGTTTTGGAAAGCTCTCGTGGTAAGCTACAAGAACATGTAATGAAAAATAGGAGGTTCCATTTAAGAAAACATCGATGACATTGACCTGACCTTCAATAAGTCACTCAAGGTCAAGTACGTATTTTCATCATCTGTATCCCTTCATGTCCTACAACTTTTGTCTGAAACATTTTTCCGTATCTTCCATATTTTTCGAGATATTTGCCTGAAGAGATTAAAATGGGACACCCTGTATATAATATATATATTTATGTGATAATTACACGTTATTGTTTTGTCAAAATACAACTCTTTTACAAGGGAAAACCAGTCACAAATTTATCGACATGTCTAAAAATCCAATCATGAGACTGTCTTACACAGATCACTTAGTACTATTCTTCATGTGTGCTGGTAACGAAGCATTTTACACTGGTTTATATCTCTTACACTTTACTGAGGGACCTATCTGGGAGTACTATAAAATATTTTTTATTTTACAACGTAAACATGAGGGTATATTGCATGTTATAGCCCGAGAAGCTATATAGATAAAGTTATACATTAGATATTAAGAAGCGTACCAAACGCGAAGGAATGCACGAAAACGCTAACGCAGCGAGCCACGAGCAGAAATCGACTTTGCGAGAAATGCAAGCCAAGAAGTTCGACTTTGAACTTCCTCGCCTGCATCCGGACGACGAAAAACCCTTACGCTTAGAAAACCTGTTACCAGGCACCCCCTCTTATAGAAAAAAACCGTGATAATAAAGAGGCTCGCCGCTAACACGCGAGGGCCAGTCGGTCAGTAAAGTTCGCGAAATAAAGAAGAACCAGTTAATCAAAAGATAATCGCGACTGTGTTATAAAGAGGGAGAAGGGAGTACGCTAAATAAACTAATAACCACTGTATGTAAAGATTTAAGTGCGTTTAATAAAAAAATTATAGACAATAAGAAGGAAGGGCTAAGTGGACCTAGGGATCCTAATCCCTATTCCTGTACACGATCCCAATAAAACGATTGTGTTCTCCGAGGCACAACAATTTGGTGGCAGCGGTGGGATTCAGGAGGTCCGCCAACCACAAAATCCTTTAGATCTGTGAATAAAACAAAAGTGTTAAAAAACGGGCACGCCAGTACAACAGCTGACGGACAACGGACAACACGGGAAAGCAAAGCAGTGAGAGAATCACGGCCGAGGAAGCTGACACCCGAGTAGGAACCCTGACCTACGACTACAGCACGGACATCGCAACAACGGCGAGCAACGACCCGCCGTGTCACTACCAACGCCGGGCCGCCCGCCTTATCAGCCGACGAGAGCGAGAGCGAGAGACCGCAGCGTCAGCAGCCAAGCAGCGCAAAGCGTAAAGATGCGAGCCGTAGTACTGTAAGTCCGAATACAATTATATCGCATGCAGTCGGAAGGCGCTAACGTACCACCGATAGCGAATCGAACGTGGTTACATAGCGAACCTGCACGACTAACATTACGCGTTCTCCGAGAACGACGAATACTCGATAACCTGCGTAGAAATTTTGAAACGCGACAGTCAAGTGATAGCAAAGCCGAAAACGTCGCGAACGATAATGACCTGCCATTCACTAATCGCGACGCCGACGTATTAACAAATAGAGCTATCCCGCTAGCACAAGCGAACCTCGACAAAGCACGTAAGAAATTAGAAACGTACTATTCGAGCGAAAGCGACTCCGAATTACCCTCACACGTAATAACCGAACGCGAATTTCCATTTAACAGCTTCGACGAAAGCTTATTTGCGAATTACGAAACAGAACCCGTTATCGCGAAAAGAAAAGATATCAGACCACGCGTCAGCCGAACGCCCAGTAACGTATCACAACGAGGCGAATTTTCGTTAACATCTTACGATAGCAGTATTTTTGATCCGAACGAAATCAACGAAATTAACATGTCGTTAATGCACACTCCGCCACCGCCGAGCGAATTGATACACGTGTCAAACGACGACATCAACCGAGAGATTGACAACCTTAGGAATAGCATACGGCACATCGACGAACAACGTTGTAGAGGCAGAGGTACACGAACCTCCCGTTAATCGTAATACTAATATGAGTAATCTAAGTAATCCCCTCTTACGCGAAATAATGCGAGGAATACAGGAAATGCGTACGGAAATGAATATATTACGCGACCAGAGACGCGAATCTAACACATACGAAGGCGAACGACACGTTAACCGCCGAGACGTACGCGACTACACTCGTGACGAAGACACGCGATACCATGAGCACGATAGCGACAGATACAATATTACATACGGACGCACAGAGAATGATGTAAGACACCGACGAAATAATACCGAAAACTATATTTTATTAAAAGAAGCGCGAAGTATGATTCCGGAATTTAACGGAACATCACAACATAAATTGCAAGAATTTTTAAGCACATGTAATTACGCTGTACAAAACATAGACCCAGCAAACGAGACAAGTTTAGTAGGAGCTATCTTATGTACTAAATTAAAGGGAAAAGCTATGCTAGATTTTCAAACGCGAGACATACGAACGTATAACGAACTTAAACGACAATTAGAAATTTCGTACCAAAGCAAACGAAGTACTACTCATTTGCAAATTGAATTTAATTCCCTGAAACAAAAATCTAACGAAAGCGCACAAACATTTGGAACACGTGTCGATACTCTAGCCATGGAATTATATGAATCCATGATCAAAGGAGAGAACCATTCTGTCGTAGAAAAACGTATATTACATACTATACAAAAACAAGCTCTACAAAACTTTCAAATCGGATTACGCGAAGAAATACAAATGCTAATTCGTTCACGAAATTATCGCACCCTTCAAGAAGCTATAACCGCCGCAACAGCCGAAGAAAAGGTAAAAGGCTCAACCCCGTCGCGATCAAATAATTTTCCGAATCGTAACCGATACGATCACCCGTCATCGCGACAAACAAAAAGCACGACTCAGTGTTATAAATGCGGAAAAACCGGACATTACGGACGCGATTGTCGCAGCAGCAGATATGCGTTACCGAAACCGGACAAATCATCTCGCGTAAATACCGTCGAAAAATTCTGCAAGCATTGCAAGAAACGCGGACATAACCGTGAAGAATGTTGGTCGTTAAACGGACGACCTAAAGCGAAAACGTCGGACCGAACCAAGAAGGATGACGAAAGAAAATCACGAAATAATAATAAGAACGGCGATAAAAAAGATAGTAGGCCGCGAAAAAGAAACTCAGACTCCGAGCGGAGTAGCGACGAAGAAGAAGGAGATAAGAAAAAGACAGCGCGCTCGCTCGAGTACCAGATAACGCACATGCGACGGACACCGCAAGGATCAGCCGGATTGGATATAATTACTTTATCAATACGCGAAACAAAACGCGGACAAATTAATATGCTTTATGATTCCGGAGCCACTATTTCTTTAATAAAAGTAAAACACTTAAAAGGCGAAACCGTTATCTATAAAGATAAAATCACGCTAATCGGAATAACCGGACACAAGGCACGACCAATAGGCAAGATATACGCGACTATCGACTTAGACGATCGCAAAATAAAACACGCGATATACGTCGTGAAAGATGATTTTCCAATGGATTACGAAGGAATACTAGGAATCGATTTCCTTAGAAAACAGCAAGTCTCGTGCGATTATAAAAAACGGGAACTCAAAATAGGAGACGCCGTGTTAAAGCTTCAGCCTTATGACAAAATTACGTTAAAGCCGCGCAGTGAAACTATTATTCAAGCTGCAACAAATCGTAACGAAATCGGAATTATACGGGCAGAAGAAACCGCGCCGGGAATATACATCGGACGATGCCTCGTAGAGACGAAGAATTACATATGTCCTATCAGTGTGATTAATACTACAGACGAGACCGTCGAGATACGTACACCGCGCGTAACCGTAGAAGATATTAGCGAAGACAACCCGCATGAAATATATACCATTCGAACGGAGAAAACGCGCAAATATTCGTCACCGCGTAATGAACAAATCTGACAATTATTACGGACAGAACACTTAAATAAAGAAGAAAAGCGTGCGATACAAAAAATATGCGAAGAGTATAGCGACATATTTCACCTAAGCGGAGAACCACTGACATGCACCGTGACTATAGAGCACGAGATAAATACGCGCGCCGACACCTCACCGGTAAACGTGAGACCGTATCGTCTTCCCGAGAAGCACAAAACGGAAGTAAATAACCAAGTGCAAGAAATGTTAAAAGACGGAATAATTTGGACCAGCGCGAGTCAATGGAATGCACCATTATTAGTAGTGCCGAAGAAAACCGACGCATCCGGAAAACCGAAACTCCGAGTAGTAGTAGACTTCCGACGCCTTAATAATCTAACGATAGGCGACTCGTTTCCACTACCAAATATCACGGATATATTAGATCAGCTAGGAAACGCTAAGTATTTTACTACGCTAGATTTGGCATCAGGATATCATCAGATACCGATGGCCGAACGCGATAAAAATAAGACAGCCTTTTCCACCCCCTACGGACATTACGAATTCAATCGCATGCCATTCGGACTAAAGAACGCACCAGCGACTTTTCAACGGCTGATGAATTCAGTATTGACGAGGATACAATGGCTCAGATGTCTGGTCTATCTAGACGACATCGTTATTTACGGATCCAGTCTAGAGGATCATAATAGAAGACTCGCGGAAGTACTACGAAGACTACGAGAAAATAATCTCAAATTACAACCGGATAAATGCGAATTTTTGCGAAAGGAAGTAATTTATTTAGGACATATTATTTCCGAAAACGGTATACTACCCGATCCATCTAAACTAACAGCGGTAAAAAATTTTCCGACGCCGAAAAAAGTTAAAGATATTCAATCGTTTATCGGATTAGCCGGATATTACAGAAAATTTATCGAAGACTTTTCGCGTATCGCCAAGCCTTTAACGAAATTAACGAAAAAGAATGAAAAATTTTTATGGAACAGCGAACAACAAATCGCGTTCGACACTTTAAAAGAAAAATTAATGACGGCGCCAGTGCTAAAGTATCCAGACTTCAATGAAGAATTTAAAGTGACCACCGATGCCTCCGACTATGCCATCGGAGCCGTGCTGTCACAGGGACCGGTAGGCAACGACCGCCCTATCGCTTACGCGAGCAGAGTGTTATCTCGCGCGGAGCAAAATTACAATACAACTGAAAAGGACCTATTAGCGATCGTATGGGCCGTAAAACATTTTCGACCATATGTATATGGAACGAAATTCAAAATAATAACCGATCATAAGCCATTGATTTGGTTATTCAACGTGAATGATCCTGGATCAAGATTAATCCGCTGGAGATTAAAACTCGAAGAATATGATTACGAAATCATACATAAGGCCGGATGAGCGAATGCGAACGCCGACGCGCTAAGTCGAAACGCGATACCAGAACCGCAGCAAGAAGAACGAGAAGAAGAAATCCTCAAGGTAGAAGAAGAAAATACCGACGAAGCAAGAACATATACTGAAGAGGAAAAACAACTGATACTCTATGAATATCATGATGCCCCCGTAGGAGGACATCAAGGCATGGAGAGAACTATTAAAAGAATTCGGTTAAACCATAATTGGCCGGGATTAACGAAAGACGTCGAACGATATATTTCTAAATGTGAATCTTGTCAAAAGAATAAATTATCGCGACGAATAAAAGCACCTCTCGTTATAACAGACACGCCTAGCAAACCATTCGAAAAATGCGCGCTAGATATAGTCGGACCGTTAACAATAACTAATAATGGAAATAAATATTTGTTAACATTTCAAGATAATTTAACTAAATTTAGTAAAGCGATACCGATCGCAAACCAAGAAGCTAATACAATCGCGAAAGAATTCGCGACAAAAATAATCTTTGAATACGGAATTCCCGAGAAAATATTGACTGATCAAGGAACAAACTTATGAGCGAAATTTTCAAAAATACGTGCAAATTATTAAAAAATCGATAAAATTCAAACTACCGCCTACCATCCGGAAAGTAATGGAGCGTTAGAAAGATCGCACAGAACCTTAGCCGAATATCTTCGCCACTATATAAACGCGGATCAAACAGACTGGGACGAATGGACGCCCTGCGCAATGTTTACCTATAATACTACTCCACACACGGCTACAGGATATACGCCTTTCGAATTAGTCTACGGACACCGAGTAGATCTACCGACAGCGCTTACGAAACCGCCTAAACCAACATATAACTATAACGATTACGTGCAAGAACTAAAAGAAAGATTACGCGCAACCACCCTAAACGCAAAAGAAAACCTCAAAGAAGAAAAATCTAAAGCGAAGGAATATTACGACAAAAACGCGAAAGAAACAAAATTCAGAGTAGGCGACAAAGTACTCGTATACGACGAGACGCTCCGACGCGGACGATCGAAAAAATTAGACGCGCTATGGACCGGACCATACGAAATAATCGAAAAGAACTCCGACGTAAATTATACTGTAAAACGAGCAAGAAAAGCGGTGCGCATGCATACAAATAAATTAAAACTATTTATAGATAATTAAAAAACATGCGCTTACCTTAGCCGTAAAAAATCAAGGCTGATACGGAGGTGGAGGCGACGACGGCGTCAATGGCGGCGATGCTGGTGGTGTCGCCCTCGGATCCAGACGCGCGCTCTCCACCACAACGTGGAGCGCCTCCGGCACCTCTCCATAAAAAGGAAAGGGCTGTCTCTCCAACAAAGCCCTCTCCACACACATCACTGGGATGCGCCACGCCAGATCTCGAGGTACAGGAACTACCTCCTGGACCACACGCACCCCACTATACACGTGAACGGACACCCTTAAAGAATAAGGTGTGTCCGAGCACCGAAACACCGCCGAACACGCCCGCCAAAACGGCCGGTAATTCACGCCCAACAACGGGCACACGCCGGCACGCGCGGCAAAGGTGCGAGTGCTCGCGCAAATTGAACAGCTCGTCACACTCGCGACACGGGACAAACAAATTTCTCAGATCCATACTTTTTTTAACTATATACGTACTCAAATCGAAGGCAGTCAGATGCAGACTGAAGAAAAAGATGCAGCAGCATCTCAGGGTGCATAAGAAATAAAAAACCTTCCCACCCGATAAAAAATCGCGAACTAAAAACAAAAGTGATACGCGCTACTAAAAGATAAATAAAAAAGAAATATAATATATTATTACAGGACACTCATATTCAGCTTCACCTCAGCGCTCGCGAAGCGATACGACACGTACCTCCCGTACGAAATCGAAGAATTCAAGGATCATCCAGGTATCCATTTCGAAAAAATCGGTCAATTACACTATTCCAAGAAGACATGGAAGTTAGTAATACAGTTAGACCTAACCACGATAAACAAAAGGTACGAACAAATAAAAAATTATTTACAACAGACAGAAGCAATGTGCGACAAGATGAAATTTCAAGATTATTATCGTCAAATCACGTGTACAAATCTAGATAACATCGCGAAAAAAGAAACAACGTATTTACAAAATATTATGGCACAAATTAATACCATATATAAAACGCCGACAAATCGACGTAGAGAACTAATAGACGGACTAGGCACAGTAGCGAAAACATTATTCGGTACAATGGACGCAAATGACGAAAAATATATTAACGAACAATTAAGTTTACTACAAAATAGCCAACAGACTATACAACACGTGGTACAAAATCAGATAAAAGTATTAAACGCGACTATAGCTCACATTGACGAAGTAGAAAGTATAATCGAAAGAATCGAAAAATTACTGCAAAAACGCGTAACGGAATACCTTAATCAAGAGGAAATAAACGAGCATTTTACAATTATTACCGCGATAGTAACAGATTTAATACGAGATGTCGAAAATGTAATCGAGTATCTCACATATATACGAAAAGGTGCGATGCACCCGAAATTAATGCCGATTGATAGCATTATAACACAATTAAGAGAAGCGGCACCGCAATTGCCGCAAGGATTATATTTCCCATTTAAAGTCCACGCCGAGGACTGGTTAGCTATAGAAGAACACACAACGATAAGCGCATACTGCGATCAAATGAATATATATACTATATTGCGTTTTCCATTAATTGCGAAACCAACATATGACATTATAAATGTAATCGAATTTCCTATACCTTCTAATAAAAACGTATACACTTATGTAAAAGTCAATAATAAAATGATTATTGTAGATAAGGAAAAATTAAAATATTCAGTGATAACGGAAGACGATTTACAAAAATGTAATAACATTAACGCACAATACATATGCGAACAAAGTTTACCGATATATCGCGTAAATTCAGAAGCACCGTGCGAAATACAAATGTACACGCAGCGACAGCGTTATCAGTATAATTGTAATATAAAACACTATGTCTCGACTCATATGAAATGGATAGCGCTACAACAAACACACGCCTGGTTATACTCGACAGCCGCCGAACAGACGATAACTATACAGTGTGACGAACAGTCTGAAGACAGGAAAGTAATTAAAAATACGGGTAAAATCACTTTAACAGGCGAATGCAAACTAATTACAACAGACATGACGATAGAAACAAAAGAAACAATATATAAAACAAACATACAAACATATCTACCCGAAGTTAATCTAACGCTTTCACGAGACAATAATATGATGACTCAAAACCACGTTAGAAAATATAACACAACACCGTGTAGAATTAATGAAACTTAAAGCCAATCTAGAAGACATAAATAATGACCTACGAAAAAACGAACACTTTTTCACACAGAAACAGTTTATATATCCAATGGCGTCTAGCGGAATAATAACGATAATTATAATAATCATTGTAATCTGGATAATTATGCAAAGAAAAATAAAAATAAAAATAGAAGACAACTATCCGCTAGAATACTAGACGACGAAGACTACAGTCTACCCAGATCAATATTAAAAAGAAGTCAAAGTACACGATTTTAGAAATAAGAAACGATTGTTATTATATACATTGTACACGGGAAAATATAAAATTGTTATTCTAAATAGTTTAAGAAGAATGAAAAAGAAAAAGGGAAAAGTAATTCTAATCTTCAAAGTATATACTAATACTCTTCCCAAGTAAGAAAAACTCCGAAACTCCGTTTTTCTTTTTCAACGGGGGAGGGGTGTTATAGCCCGAGAAGCTATATAGATAAAGTTATACATTAGATATTAAGAAGCGTACCAAACGCGAAGGAATGCACGAAAACGCTAACGCAGCGAGCCACGAGCAGAAATCGACCTTGCGAGAAATGCAAGCGAAGAAGTTCGACTTTGAACTTCCTCGCCTGCATCCGGACGACGAAAAACCCTTACGCTTAGAAAACCTGTTACCAGGCACCCCCTCTTATAGAAAAAAACCGTGATAATAAAGAGGTTCGCCGCTAACACGCGAGGGCCAGTCGGTCAGTAAAGTTCGCGAAATAAAGAAGAACCAGTTAATCAGAAGATAATCGCGACTGTGTTATAAAGAGGGAGAAGGGAGTACGCTAAATAAACTAATAACCACTGTATGTAAAGATTTAAGTGCGTTTAATAAAAAAATTATAGACAATAAGAAGGAACGGCTAAGTGAACCTAGGGATCCTAATCCCTATTCCTGTACACGATCCCAATAAAACGATTGTGTTCTCCGAGGCACAATATGCATAACATTTTATTTTTTAATGGCTGGTATTGGCTATACAGATTAATTGTATACCTGAGTGCTCCAATAGCGCTTGTTAAAGCTGCTATTTCTGTACTACATGGATATGTATCGTGCATCAATCTTGTGACACACCGCTTTCGCGAGTGCGGCTCGGATTTTGCTCTGTCGGGAGCAGGGCTCGAGAAAGGGTCGGCGAGACAGTAGACTTGTTTTTAGTGAACAATAAGAATTATTTATTTAAGTGTAGAATGCATGTACAAGTGTGTAACGTTGGTGATGTGTATGGGTGTGTGCGTGTGTGTGTGTCGTATGTACAGCGGGCCCGTATATGTATGTGCGGATTTACAGCGTGCGGGCGGTAGGCGCGGGGCATGCGGTTGCATCCGGTGTGCTCGGGAGCGCAGTAGTGAACGTGACGTGTGATATATTTATAACATACGTGCCGGATCGGATCGAGCGGTGCAGTCTTTATTTCATTATCCGATCGTATATTAATGCAGTCGACTTGCCGTATTTTAAAGTTCTCGGAAATTGAGCGGGGTCGGCTTGTTGTTGTTGCGTTTTTCGGGCGCTCCTCGGCTCTTTAAACGCCGAGCATGCGAGTTGTATACACGTGAGCGTAGGCGCGGGGCGTGCGGGCACGCGAGAGCGTGAGAGCGCGGGAGCGGTAGCTGTGAGAGCGCGTGCCGCGAGAGCGCGGGCACGGAGTCTAGGCGCGCGTTTATAATCTTGGCGATATTGCTTTCGGTTCTTGAGGATCGTAGATCGGAATTACTGCATCCAGGGATGCAACGATTCGACGGGAACGCCCGTCAGCGGCAGGTGAACCCTACCGGTAGAAGATCGTCGTTGCGTGGTTTGAGAGGATCGTTCGAATATTTGCTGAAAGCTCTCAGCGGAGACCGGGTGCGCCCGACCTCGTATATTCGGGGAAGGTTTTCAAAGATGCTTCCTCGGAGATGCCGCAAACTCTCGGCGGAGGCTGGGTGCGCCCAACCTCGGTTTCTCTCTCTAAGAGAAGCTTATCGGTTTCTCGGGTTCGTCTCAGGTGCCGTACGGGCTCTGATCGGAGCGGAGAACGGAGTGTCTTTTCTCGGCGTCGGATCGCTCTTTTATACTGGGAAATTACCCAGTCGGGTAATTTCGGCGATATCCGTCGTGCCCGATTGTTTTGTTTAGCGCAAATAATTACTACGGCTTATTCTGGCGCTAGGGACCGTCGCTCGGCGCTTTCCGTCGGTACTCGGAATAGTTCGGGGCGTCGAGACAACGATTCTTGCGTTGGATATCGCCGGCCGTATAACGGCTTGATTCGAACGCGCTTTGGTATGTTTAAGCGGGGCGTATTGTGCCGCTGCATTTTGCCCGGCTGGTGGTCGCCGGGCGGCAGCCTTCCGGCGGATGACGGCCGGGGAAACGATTGCGGAGGGCGGATCGTTACAATCTCAGCATTATTGATGTAAAAGAAAATTCAAAGAAAAAACTAATCCGAATAGAAATTATATATTTAAAAAATTCAATGTTAAGGTATTTTTAAAATTATTGTAAAATTGGCATAATAATAATTGTAATTAATGATAGAAAGAATAATTGTAATTAATGAAGAAATTTTTTTTAAGAATCAGTTTTTAAGTTAATTTTGATATAATATTCATTTTCTTTCTCACGCTCACTCTCTCTCTCCTGCTCACTATCTCTCTTCCGCTCTCTTTCTCTCTCTCTCCCGCTTTCACTCTTTTTCTCTCTCTGCCGCACTCTCTCTCTCTCTCTCTTTCTCTCTCTCTCTCCCGCTCACTCTTTCTCTCGTTCACTCTCTCTGCCGCTTTCTCCCTCTTTCTCTCTCTGCCGCTCTCTCTCTCTCTCTCTCTTCCCCCCCGCTAACTTTCTCTCCCGCTCTCTCTCTCTCTCTCCCTCCCTCCCTCCCTCCCTTTCTCTCCCTCCCTTTCTCACTCTATCTTGAATTATAAGTTTTCTCATATTTTTTATTTATTTAATAATAACATAATAACTAGGAACATGAACAAACTAATTAGAATATAATTAATATTGTAAATATAACTGCATAATATTATAATTATTGAGTAACTTAAAACAATTATACAACAATTTGTATTTGTTGGTCGTGATGATTTTAGTTTTTTTCGTCGGGATGGTCCTTTTAGTCCCAACGAGAGTACCTTAATTAAAATTATGAAAATAAATTATTAATTTGAATAAAATTATTTATTATTAGTTATTATTATCTATTATATAATTAATAATAATATAAATAATAACAATAATAATTATTATTATATTTTATTATTTATTATTATTATTTGCTTTTGCATTATTTATTATATAAGGTAGTTATAAATATACCTTTTATTGTGGGTTGCCTCTTCCTCTGCCTCTTTCTCTGTCTCCTCCTCTGCCTCTTCCCCTGCCTCTTCCCCTGCCTCAACTGTTCCCAAAATGGTATTCTGGGGACGATAATTTGTATAGGAAATCAAAAAACTTTTTTTCCCGATAGCGGGCGCCTGCTTTCGTTTCTCTCGGGTACCAATCTGTAATTATAAAAATTTTATTTTAATTGGCTCTGCATATTACAGTAGTGTTGTGAAATTCTTTTTTTTTAATTTTTAGCCACAAGTGGCAATGTTACAACTAATCAAAAGATTATCTAGTAACTTATTTTTACTATTTAAATTAAGTGATTTGTCAGGTGACCATTCAGCAATGATCTCTGCACTCAAGGTATTCACGAACTTTTATGTGGATTATGAATAATCTTATTTTTATTTTACAAGATCACACGGCTTGGTTCTCTTCAGTCTACGTAACTCATTACTGTGATCGAGTAGTTGGGTTACTTCACAATTTTCGTGTTTGTGTAAGCGTTGCTTCTGAGCGAATTTATGAATCTCGTCGACAATTGTTTCCATACCAAGGTCCCAATGGATGTCGTCATTTCTGATGTACCACTGTACATTAACGATGCCTCGCAGAACTTTATTTTGAAAGTTTTGAATTACTTTGATGTTTGTTCTCTTCGTACAACTCTAGAGCTGTATTCCATTAGTCCATATTGGCATTAAAACTTGTTTGTACAACAGAATTTTATTGTACAAGGATAACTCACAATCAGAGTATCTTCCAAGGAGCCAATACATTTTGCTATATTTAATATTTAGTTCTTTACGTTTTGTCTTAACATGTTCCTTCCAGCGAAGTTTGGTATCAAGGGTCATCCCTAAGTATTTCGCAGTATTCGCGTAAGGAATTAATTGTGAATTTATAGTCACTGGCACATTGTCAATTTTTCTATTAGTAAAATTAATGTGAGTGGACTTAAACTCATTTAATTTACTAATTAATAATTTTTAATGTCGCTAGTCATTAATTAAATAAGATAAATAATTTTTTATAATTCGACCTAACTAGCAATGGCTTAAACGAGTTAAGTTTAAGAAGAATACTCATAGGGAGACGTGTCTCTTGGTTCGAGACTACAAGAATCCCCTGATATCATACAACTATTTCGTAAATAAATAGGCGAGAAAAATATAGGTCCGAAAAGCCGCTGAAGCGGGAGTCGAACCCGCGTCTTTCGCTTGCCGGGCGACTGCTTTAAACCATCTAAGCTATTCAGACCCTCTCGGTCCTATATTTTTCTCTAGCCTTATAAATTGGATGTTAGTAAACAAATTTGAGAAACATTATACCGGCTCTCTACGGTTAA
Source organism: Lasius fuliginosus (assembly GCA_949152495.1). NCBI lineage: Eukaryota > Metazoa > Arthropoda > Insecta > Hymenoptera > Formicidae > Lasius > Lasius fuliginosus. The sequence continues at coordinate 18,583,837 of OX424443.1, read as the reverse complement.
GGTGTAAATTTTAAATACTTGTGTGACAACTCCTTATTTAGGTCCAGGAGTATTAAACAACTAATTAATAATTTTTAATGTCACTAGTCATTAATTAAATAAGATAAATAATTTTTTATAATTCGACCTAACTAGCAATGGCTTAAACGAGTTAAGTTTAAGAAGAATACTCATAGGGAGACGTGTCTCCTGGTTCGAGACTACTACTATATTTTTCTCGCCTATTTATTTACGAGATAGTTGTATGATATCAGGGGATTCTTGTAGTCTCGAATTAAGAGACACGTCTCCCTATGAGTATTCTTCTTAAACTTAACTCGTTTAAGCCATTGCTAGTTAGGTCGAATTATAAAAAATTATTTATCTTATTCATTTAATTTAATTCGCCATTTCTTAGTCCAAGTATTAATCTGATTTAAGGCTGACTGTAATTTGGTTGTTCATTCCTCTATACTGTGTCCTCTTGCCAGTATTGATGTATCATCAGCAAATGTTGCTATAACCGTCCCTTTACATTCCGGCATGTCTCTAGTATATAGAAGATAAAGGATAGGTCCTAACACACTGCCCTGGCAGTGGCACTCCAGCTGAGATTGGGTTTAGGTCAGAATATTTATCGTCATATTTTACGTGTTCGGAAACGTACTCTCAATTAAACGCGTTCGTAAATGGTGCGCTGCGCCAAAGCTAAGCGATACGACGCAATGTTCCGCGCGCGCGCTGTATTGTGCGCGAGAAACACGCTAAGCGATACGACGTCTTCCCAGATAGCGCCCAATCTTCGCAAAACACATATGCGATAAAAGGCAAATGGCGCAATTCGATTCGCAGAATTTGCCTCTGATTTTCTAGAAGGTTCCCGCCCGCGCATTAACGGGTGAAAATGCCGAAAATCCGTTGAGGAACCTTCTGGAAGGTCAGAGACAATAAATACACAAATCTCCATCCACTCGAGGCAGTCATTCGACAGTACTCACTCTAGACACTCGCATTTCTCAACATAAAATTTATCTAACATACGCGGCAACGACTCAGCTTATCTTTACGGTTTTCTCTTTCGGTCATAACGGAATAAACTCGATAAAAGGTTGATTGTGATTATGTATTTTAGTGTCAATTTAATTAAAGACATATTTTGATCTGTAATTAGATTGATTATTGCATAAAAACCTGTTCTCGCTCCTGAACAATTCACGACTGCTCCAATCGCATTTATTTCGTACACACGCGAACAGTTTGGTCCTTCGAGCCGGATTCGCGTACTCCGGTCGGTGAAAGTGCGTGAATTATCTTGCACACAGTGGCAGATCGTGTCCGTTGTTACCAGTGCTGTGAGCTGAAAGAAAAGAAAATGGAAAAGCTCATTGAAGATCTCATTCACAATCAAATCGAGCTGCACGGGCGCATTTCGCGCATGGTCGAAAACCTGAAGAAAATGGGGCAAGCAAACATTACCTCGGGTGTTGTTGAATCACGATTAACTAGTCTAGAAAACCATTGGTCGAGATTCGAAGAACAGCATACGACTCTTGTCACCGTGCACCGGGATGCAGTGAGAAACCTAGACTATAAGAAGAAGGATTACATCGGGACAGTGGAGGACACGTACCTGACACCGAAAGGTATCTTGCTGGATTACGCTTCTGAGTTTGCACGTCAGAACCAGCCTCCTACTTCTCCCACGACGAGGACTGAGTCAACGACGTCACGCTCAACACTGCCGCGAATTCAACTGCCCCAGTTCTCCGGGAAATACGAGGATTGGCCTGCATTCCGGGATCTGTTTCAGTCCATGATCGGCAGGGATGGCAACCTCAGTGGCGTCGAAAAGCTCTATTATCTAAAGGTAAGCGTCAAGGCAGACGCAAAATCATTAATAAAGAATTTGCCAACAACAAGCGAAAATTATAATCGCGCGTGGAACACGTTATGCGAACATTTCGAAAACAAACGCCTTCTAGTAAGATCGTGCTTGCAAAAATTCACTTCCCTGCCGAAAATGAAATCCGAGTCCGCAACCGAGCTGAGAAAGATTCTCCATGGCGTGGCCTCCACCACAGGCACGTTAGAAAGCATTGGTCGTCCGATTGACAGTAGTGAGGACCTTTTCGTGTTCTCGATTGTCGAACTCCTTGACGGCCATTCGCGACGCGAGTGGGAGAACGGTATCAGTGACTCGCCAAGTCCGCCAACCTTCGGTAAAACACTTCCTGGAGAGCCGGTTACAAACGCTGGAAGCAATACAATCAGTGAAATCGGAAGCAGTGGGGAACAAGACAAGTGAGAATTCAAGTCGCGCTGCACGGACGCACCATGTCCAGAAGCGAGAGCCGGGACGGTGCACTTTGTACAAAAGGGATCACGCACTTATAGTGTGCGACGACTACAAATCGAAGACGGCTCACAGTAGACGGCAGCTCGTGGACGGCAATAACCTCTGTACTAATTGTCTAGGCAAGCACAAGATTGCGGACTGCCCGTCGAAGAGACTGTGCTCCGTGTATTCTGAGAAACACCACACCTCACTCCACGATACATTCCGCAAGGTCTCGAAGGAGGATAGCGCCGAGAAGACATCTCTCGTTGCACACAATGCATCGCAACGAAGATCGACTGTGCTTCTCGCCACAGCTCGCATCCGAATCGCAGATCGCTTTGGAAACTTACAAGAAGCAAGGGCATTGATTGATCAAGGCTCAAAAGCCACCATCATCACCGAAAAACTAGCGCAGAGACTGCGACTTCCCAGAAGACATACCTCGATAGCGATGTTCGGTGTTGGGGGACAGCAAACGGGCGTCGCGAAGGGCAGCGTCTCTGTCAGCGTGTGGCCGCGATCAGGGAAGAACTCCGTGTCGGCCTCCGCTCTCATTTTGCCTCGCCTCACAGTGTACGCCACATCGTAGACGCCTCTCCCACTGAGTGGTCGCACATCCCAGGACTCGATCTTGTAGACCCGAATCTCGCATCCTCGGATCCGATCGACATCTTGCTGGGAGCGGACGTCTACGCAGGCATCTTGTGTGAAGAACTACGTAAGGGAACAAGGTACAACCCGTAGCACAGAATATATATTTTTGGATGGATTTTGTCGGGAAAAATCGGGTCAGCAGAGGAAGAGGAGGGAATCGCCACTCACCAGTGCACCGTCGGTGAATCACTCTTCTCCCTCGTAAGACAATTCTGGGAGCAGGAGGAACTCGCTCTCTCTCCCACGCCTCTTACTAGCGAAGAACAGGAGTGCGAGGATCTATTCGTCAGCACTCACTCGCGGGATCAAGAGGGTCGTTACGTAGTTCGCCTACCAGTGAAGTCATCCTTGCCCGACCTCTCGGAGTCGCGAACGGCAGCGGTACGCTCGCTCCTTCGCAGTGAGAAGCGCTTCCTGAGGGAAAAGTGTTTCAGAGATCTATACAAGGAGTTCATGACGACCTATGAAGGCATGAATCACATGTCTCGGGCAGTGGCAGGTAACCACATGACCAGGAGAATCTGCTACTTACCACACCACGGAGTGCTAAAAAATCCAGTGCATCGACTCGACTGTGGGTGGTGTTCAACGGATCCTGGGCTGTCTCCTCTGGCACTTCGTTGAATCAACATCTTCTGGTGGGGAAGAATTTGCTGCCAGCCTTGACGGATGTTCTTCTTCGATGGCGCTGGCATAGGTACGTGCTGGCCATCGACGTGGAAAAGATGTACCGACAGATCGTCGTTCACGAAGAAGACCGAGACCTGCAACGAATATTTTGGAGGAGTGACATCAAGGTGGAAATGTCAGAATTCCGATTGAATACAGTCACGTACGGGCTCGCATGTGCGCCCTTCCTGGCTGTGCGAACATTACAATAGCTCGCTCGCGACGAAGCCTAAAGGTTTTCACTGGGATCATCCGTACTCCTCTAAGACGTGTACATGGACGACGTGCTCACAGGAGCAGACACCATCGAAGAAGCCATGAACACACAGGACCAGTTGATTGGGTTGTGCAAGGCGGGCGGATTCCCTCTAAAAAAGTGGGCATCAAATGCAGCGGAGCTGGTGTCTAACATATCTGCAGAAGACCGAATGCTGTTGAATACACGCGCCTGGATGCCGCAGGAGACTAATCATTCGATGCTGGGACTGCTCTGGAATCCGGAGGCAGACTGCTTCACATTCGCTGCCAAGGAGAAAGACGTCGTCACCAAGAGGTCGACTCTCTCACAGTCTGCCCAGTTATTCGATCCACTGGGATGGTTGACGCCAGTAACTATCTTAGCAAAAATTGCCATCCAATCAACGTGGCTCCTCGGCTTGGATTGGGACGCGTCACTCCCAGAACGCGAAACTGGCCATTGGCTGAAGTTCAGGGAGGAGTTGCCGCTACTATCAAGGATCAAAATTCCTCGAGCATTGGCAAGGGTTCGCACGACAGCATCAAAACGCTCCATGGCTTCGCGGATGCATCAGAGTGAGCGTATGCGGCCGTTTTGTATCTGCAAGCAGAGGACGACAACGGTCAAGCGACCACATCACTAATTACAGCAAAAAGTAAGGTATTACCAATAAAGCAAATTACCTTACCCCGTTTGGAATTGTGCGCAGCATGGCTCCTTGCAAGATTGGTCCACCACACCGTGGCAATACTCGAGCTTCAAGGCTCACACGTACACCTGTGGACGGATTCAACAGTGACGCTCGGATGGATTCAAGGTCATCCCTCAAAGTGGAAAACTTACGTCGCTAATAGGGTGGTCGAGATTCAGCGCTTGATTCCTGAAGCACACTGGAGGCATCTTCCGGGTAGAAGCAATCCAGCTGACTGCGCGTCGAGGGACTGCTGCCGAGCGAGCTAGTGGATCATCAGCTGTGGTGGAGCGGACCACCATTCCTGCGGAACGTCATACCAGAGCGTCCAATTTCGCCTCCAGCAGTGTTTAGCGGAGCAACGGGTCCTGGCGTCGACTACAATGACGACTACAGCAATCGAAGAACATTCGCTATTGAAGCGGTATTCAAACCTGCACAAGCTTCTCAGGGTGACTGCGTGGTGCCTACGGTGGATGCCAAGAATTCGTCACAAGCATTCAACCTCGGTTGCTGGCCCGACGAAGAGAGACTGCCCATTCCTGTCGGCCGTCAAAATGGACGAAAAAATCTGGATGCGTGAGTTAGATATTTCGGCACTGCCCGGCGCATACTTAATACAAAGAGTAACGACGACCCGTTCGTTACTTGTACGTTAAATCGTTTCGATAACTGACCGCGACGACACGTAATAATTTAATGACTGCCCGCCGCCTTTTGGCAGTGGGTCCTTTTATATTAAATAATTGGGTCGAAACGCGGTCAAAGTCCAGATGCAAGAGAAGAAGATTAAAAGAAATCCTTCGCTTGCATTTTGGCAACATTTTGTAGGTCGCATTCTTTTGCGAATTCGCTCTTTTCGTAATTTTCGTTCTCGTTTCGTGCGTGACCTGCTGTGTCGGCGTTTCGCGCGAGTATTTGCCCTACTTGGGTTATAATATGGAATATATATAAAATGTAATAATTTAATTGTGTATTATAGCTTAGGGCTATAACAGTTCTGAATTGTACAGTGATTGCGGTACTAACTTCATAGGAGCAGATGCAGAGCTACGCAGATTATTCACAGCAGGCAGCAAGGAAGGTCGATCTATAACAGAAGAAATGGCCAACAATAGAGTGATGTGGAGGTTCAACCCCCCTGCAGCTCCACACTTTGGCGGCCTGTGGGAAGCGGCGGTAAAATCGACGAAACACCACTTATGGAGAGTAATCGGAGACCACACGCTAACGTACGAAGAGATGGTTATCCTGCTGTCACAAATCGAAACGTGTCTAAACTCCAGGCCTCTAAGCGCGCTGACGGATGACCCCGAGGACTTGTCAGCGCTCACGCCAGGCCACATCCTCATCGGCGCACCACTCACTGCCCTTCCTGAGCCATCATTGCGGGAAGTACCAGCGGCTCGCCTCTCTCGCTGGGAATTGATAAAGCAAATGCGAGATCACTTCTGGGCACGATGGTCTCAGGAATATCTGCAGGAACTCATCACCCGGCCTAAGTGGAGGAAAGCAACCACGCAATACTCACCTGGACAACTGTGCTTGCTGATGCACGAGAACACTCCACCATCGAGGTGGCCGCTCGCCAGGATTACCAAGGTTCATCCGGGAGACGACGGCTTTGTCCGTGTGGTCACCGTTCGCACGGCCACGTCGGAATTAAAACGCCCGATCGCGAAGCTCGTGTTGTTGCCGATCGGCTCGAGGAACGCACACGACACGTCATGATAACGGCATCTGCAATTCAGACACACTGTACAACGCAAATCTCCTACACGTCGCGAAAATTTTCAAGTACCAAAATAGACTTACCTCTCACAACACGAGCAGACGACGCGACTTATAATCAAAAAAAATTTTGTCGCACCTCATCACATTACACATTGCATTCGTACACATGTATTCTTCACCACATACATCACGCGGTACACTGTCAATCACAGACCATGATCACGTCATCCATTCATCAAATCATAATAATAATTGCAGGCAATTATTACGCGCACACGTGGGGCGATACAGATTCCACCGTTGTTACGCATTACGAGTTACCGCGCGGATCACGAATCACACGTTTTCTCTAGTGGCATATATCGTCCGTTCCACTGGACGAGGCGGGCGGTATGTTCGGAAACGTACTCTCAATTAAACGCGCTCGTAAATGGCGCGCTGCGCAAACGCTAAGCGCAATGTTCCGCGCGCGCGCGGTATTGTGCGCGAGAAATGCGCTAAGCGATACGACGCCTTTCCAGATAGCGCCCAATCATCGCAAAACACATATGCGATAAAAGGCACATGGCGCAATTCGATTCGCAGAACTTGTCTCTGATTTTCTAGAAGGTTCCCGCGCATTAACGGATGAAAATGCCGAAAATCCGTTGAGGAATCTTCTGGAAGGTCAGAGACAATAAATACACACATCTCCATCCACTCGAGGCAGTCATTCGACAGTACTCACTTTAGACACTCACATTTCTCAACATAAAATTTATCTAACATACGCGGCAACGACTCAACAACTCAACGGCAACAACTCAACTTATCTTTACGGTTTTCTCTTTCGGTCATAACGGAATAAACTCGATAAAAGATTGATTGTGATTATGTATTTTAGTGTCAATTTAATTAAAGACATTTTTTGATCTGTAATTAGATTGATTATTGCATAAAAACCTGGTTCTCACTCCCGAACAATTTACAACTGCTCCAATCGCATTTATTTCGTACACACGCGAACAACACGAAAGTGCCGATCTGAAATATATGACGTTAAAATTTGATACATTTCTGCAGGTAGATCTGTATTAAGCTTGTATTTCAGCCCACGATGCCACACTTTATCGAAGGCTTGAGCTACATCTAAAAATATACTGGAGCAGATCTGCTTTTCTTCCAGGGCTCTTTCAATAATGTTTGTAATTCGATGCACCTGATCTATAGTCGAATGTTTTTCTCTAAACCCGAATTGATGACTGGGGATTAGTTTTCTTTCTTCAATTATAGGTTTGAGTCGTTTAAGTAGCAATCTTTCCAGAATTTTGGACATTATTTGCAGTAAGGATATCTGTCGATAGGATGTTACTTCATTTTTTGGTTTTCCAGGTTTAGGAATCATAATAACTTCAACTATCTTCCAAGATTCAGGGAAACATTTCAATCTGATTACGGCATTTGTCAGATGCAAGAACTTGGCAAGTCCTTTTCTGGGAAGTTCTTTAAGAATGTTTCTAGAGATCAAGTCAAAACCTGGTGCTTTTTTATACTTAAGTTATTTTTTATTTCATTTGTTAATTCCTTCAGTGACAAATTTAATTTGCCTTCTATTCTTTTTTTTGTTGTGAAAAATGCGTGTTAAAAAATGTTGATAACAAAATATAATTGTTGATGGTATTTTTTGTATGAAAATTCAAAGAAAGAATCAAAGATTATTTATATTATATTAAGACTTACGTGGAGTGTCTCCAGTAGAATAATTTATTCTTGCGGCAGGTCCTGGCTCAGGCCCATGCTTGGCAGCAGGTCCGTCAGGCTTGGCAGCAGGTCCAAGGATCGGCTCGGCGGACAAGTTAATTTACACGCCGGCTGACGCGCTAGCTGGCGCGCTGGCCGGCGCGTCAGCCGGCGTGTTCACCACTGATTCAATGTCTAACATCAATTGGTCCATAATTATCTGAGAAAAGAATAAAATTTTAATAATGCAGAATATTTCTGCAAATATTTTTTAAATTAATACTCACATCACGTTGTGTTCCTTGCTCTTCCACCATTGTATCGATGTATAACGATGTATGTCTTCAACTTTTTTGAACAAATGAACCGTGTAGTCATTCGAGATTTATCACTTCGTTTGGCAAAATTTTTATTGCTTTCGTCATTGCGTATACTTAGTACTTAGTGCAAAAATCGATGGTGTTTCTTCAGCAAGTATGGAAATATATATGCTAATTATTTAATATTAATAGTAATAATCATTGTTATTATACAGTTACTATTAAAATGTCCCTATCTAAAAAAGGCATGTTAAATCGATACTCGAAAGTCTCGAAGTGTATTGATTTTCTTTTCTGCGATGCTAATTGGCTGTCTCGCTTGTGCGCTGCGACTTGCTTCACTTGTGTTATTTGCGGCTGTCAAATCATTCAAATTTTGACAGTTTGTGACAAAAATAAAGTTAAAGAAAATTAAAGAAAAAAGTTAAAGAAAGAAAAGTTAAACTTAAAGTTAAATAAGTTAAAGTTTAGAAGTTAAAGTTTAGAAGTTAAAGTTTAGAAGTTAAAGTTAAAGAAGAGAGATAGAGAGAGAAGAAGATAAAGAAGGGAAGTAGAAAGTAGTGACGAATAAAGAAAGGTATGTGTATTATATTGCGTGTAATATTAATGTTATATATGTTTTATATTTAAAATCACATCATGATTTAATTTTTATTGTAACTGTTACATGTACTTTAAATTTTAAATTTATCAAATTTATTTTATCGTCTTTCCGTCTCTCATTTTCTCTCCGATTCACCATTTCATTGTCTCTCTGTCTCATCGTTTTTGTATGTCTTACCGTTTTATAATTTATTCGTTTATTAGTCTTTTCGTTTGTGGTTTCCGCAATCGGCCGAGGACTTGTCGGAAGAATAAGACAAAAATAAAGAGAGAGAGAGAGGGGGAGAGGGAGAGAAAGAGAGGGAGAGAGGGAGAGGGGGGAAAGAGAGAGAGAGAGAGAGCTTCATTTATTAAGCGCCCTGGGACAAGTCCCCTCAAGCGCAAAAAAGCAGCATACAAAAGTATGTAGATATTAAACAAATTAGTTTGTACGTAGATTTGATTAACATTGTTAATATAAACAGTAATGCAAAAGTATATATGGTATTTATAGTAATAGCAATACACAGAGAGGGAGTGAGGGAGAGTGAGAGGGGGGAGAGGGGGGAGAGAGAGAGAGAGAGTCAACAAGAGCAAAAAAAGTTACTTTCAAAGTTTATTCAAAGTCATTCAAAGTATTATTCAAAGTTTATTTAATGTAACATAACCTATCTTATCGAATTGATAATTGATAATATCTATGTTACTTCCATGTACGTTTATCATAATATTCAATAAATATATTTACTATAAAAAATTATTATTATATATACAGGGTGTCCGGTAATTGAAGGATCACCCGTCGTGTGCAGGTAGAGCGAGTTAAACCGAGTAGAAAAGTCCTGTACCATTTTGCAATCTTTGCAATAATTAATGAGAAATGAATAAACAAGATCAGCCAATCCGTGCGAGTTCAAGCACGCGGCGAGAAGAGACAGCCCACGCGGGGGTCCAGCTTTTTTCGTCGCTCATACATAGCCATTGTCCTTTGTAAAGTGCTCCTCCCCGCTTTGTCGTGCGCCGAGCAACCGCGTAAACATTAAGCTATTTGTTTTCGCCGCGCGCGTAGTATCACATAACAGTGGGAAGTCTCTTCTCGCCGCGCGCTTGAACTCGCGCGGATTGGCCGATCTTGTTTAATTCATTTCTCATTAATTATTGCAAAGATTGCAAAATGGTACAGGACTTTTCTACTCGGTTTAACTCGCTCTACCTGCACACGACGGGTGATCCGTCAATTACCGGACACCCTGTATAAATATTATTCGCTTTGTCACTTTCTTACTTTATTTTATGTGTATACATTTTTGTTTTATTTTTTAATAAATAGAAATTATGGCATTTTTTATATTGAATTTTTCTTTTTTTTCCCTAATTAACTTTTATTTTCTAATTACTATGTCTTTACGTCGTAAAATTAAAATTTGTATTTAATTGTTAAGATATAATAAAAAGATATAATGTAAAAAGATATAATAGTTTTATTTAATTATACATAATACTAATTATATTTTATTTAATTATACTTCTTTTTCTCTCTCTCTGTCCCTCTCTCTTTCTCTCTCGTTCATTCTTCGTCTTTTTAATTTTAAATAAAAGATTTTCTTTCTTTCTTCTCTCTCTCTTTCTCTCCCTTTCTTTATCTCTTTCTTTTATATTTTCTTCGTCTCTTCTTTAACTTTAAATAAAAGATTTAAATGATTATTAAATATAATGTTCAAATATTTAAAAAGTTTAATATATAATTTAGTAATATTTAATACTCTAATTAAATTTAATAATATTAAATAGTAATATTTACTACTCTAATTAAATTTATAATATTAAATATTCATTAATAATATTAAATAATATTGAACAGTATCATTACCTAATATTATATTCCTCCTTCTTTTTTTCGTTCTCTCTCTCTCTTTCTTTCTCTCTCTTTCTTTCTCTCTCTTTCTTTTGCTTATTCTTTGTCTTCTTTAACTTTAAATAAACGGTCCGTCTTTCTTCTTTCTCTCTCTTTCTCTTTCTCTCTTTTTTCCCTTCCTCTTGTCTATTCTTTACCACTTCTTTAAAAACATAATTAATAATATATTTAATAATTTTAAATATTTAATAATTATAAATATTTAATTATTATAAATTAATTATATAATTAATAATTATAAATATAATCATAAATATAAATAATAATATTAAATAATTGATATAATTTAAATATTATATAATTGATAACAATATATATATATATATATACATATATATATATATATATATATATACCTAAATACATATATGTATACATACCTCTTTATATTCTCTTTATATTCGTCTTTATATTCGTCTTTTTTTGATACATTCTTTATATAATAAATCAAGGTGCTAAAGAGCCACATTTTGCCTTCTTCCTCTTTATCCCTTCTTCATTAACTTTATCTCCTCTTTTTTAACTTTATTTACTTTAAGGGTCGGCAGGAGACTCGGTGATGACGTCAACTATCGGCCAACCGTGAATTACGGATTCGTTCATCCCAAATTTCTGCCAAAATATGAAAGAATCATATTAAAATCGTGATATTCGTAATCAGTATGATTGTCCGCAAGGAGGTAAAGAGCTATTTTTTGGAAAAAAAAGTCAAAATAGAATTTCTAATAAATGTGGGAAAATGCGCAGCTAGCAACAGGTCAGGTTGGGTTAGACACGAGTCCGTATTTCATTTATTATAAATTTTTAAGAGCCAAAATGTAAAATGTGGCTCTTTAGCACCTTAATTTATTATATAAAGAATGTATCAAAAAAAGTTTCATGAAGTAATATAACTTCTTTGATGCAAAATATGGGATAAGCGGATCTCACTAAATCTATATCTAAGGAGCAGCTCATGGGAAAATTTCTGTGGTAACATACAGACAGCTTGACAAAGAAAGATTGTCGTTCTGTCTTTGTCTCTCTTGCACCTGGTATGTGTAATGTCCGTGTAGGTACAAACTTCAATATACTATCCACACGGATATGACCGTTGAAAAATAATGACAGACAAGAACTGGCTATCGCACTATCCTTGTTTCTCTATAGCATCGATATAACAGAGGAAAAAGGATAGCGATAATTCTTGCTTGATATCGTCTTCCAACAATCGTATCGTGTTTACAATATCTCACATTATCTAATGATAAATGGAATTAAAACGAACAAAATTAATTATTATGAAAATAAATAACACATCTAATAAATTAGTAAATATTATTACTATAACTATTCTAAACAAATAATTATCCCATATTCAGCTATTAAAGTCTGAAACTAATTTTGATTTATCCTCAATAAAATCCTAATAATCTACTAATAAAAATATACTCTACTAATAAAAATATAAATATTATAAAGGATATAAAATAACTATAAAAATTGCATTTTAATTAAATGATTTATGATATATTTATATAATAGACATATTTTACACATATTTTACATATAAAAGTTTAATATGTTAATTTTTCCTCTACCCCTTCTAGAGGAGGCTCTTCGAGCACCCCTCTGTTGGCCTCTCTCCCTATTATGTCTTTGTCCTCGCTTGTCTTTGCCCGCAGCCATATTGCTGCTGGTAGAATGCTGGTGGTGATGGTGGTGGTGGCAGCGGTGGTGGTGGTGGCGGCGGCGGATCATCACCAGGTAATGGTGGTGGTGGTAGTGGTGTTGGTGGTGGTGGTGGTGGTGGCGGCGGCGGTGGTGCTGCCAACTGCAATTGTCCTTGTTGCCGCCGCTCGCGGCGGCGTTGGCGATAACGCCGTCGCCTTTCTACTCGATTAGGCTAGAAAAAAAATTAATTTTAACTACTTTAAATTTTAAAAATTATACAATATGTTGTTTACATTCTCTCTTCCCCCCCCCTCCCCAACCTCTCTCCCTCCACTCTCTCTCCCTCTCCCTCCACTCCCTCTCACTCTCTCTCTCTCTCTTCTCTCTCTCTCTCTCTCTCTCTCTCTCTCTCTCTCTCTCTCTCTCTCTCTCTCTCGTATAACTGATTTAATAATAACTATCATAAAAAGAAATATAATTCTATATAAATCTAATAATTCTAAATAAAAAGATATATTATTCTATATAAATAAATCTTGCACTCATAATAATAATTTTTTATTAAAAACAAAGATAACATTATAACATGTGTTTAATATATGTATAAATATTTATATGAAATAATCATCTTTTTTTAAATAAAAAATTATTATTAATATGAGTGCAAGATTTATTTATATAGAATAATATATTTTTTCTTTTTATGATAGTTATTATTATATCAGTTATACGAGAGAGAGAGAGAGAGAGAGAGAGAGAGAGAGAGAGAGAGAGAGAGAGGAGAGATAGAGAAAGAAATGATATAAACATATTGTATAATATATAATATATAATAAAATTGAGAAAAAAACAAAAAAATTTGTTTTATTAAATATATCGAAATACTTACTCATTGTTGCGGTTGTATTATAATAATACTTCTGCTGAGCTGCAAGACGCCGGGCGGCACGTGGCCAGGCAACAGGAGGCCAGGCGGCACGTGGCCAGGCGGCACGTGGCCAAGCGGCACGTGACTGGGCGACATGTAGCCGGGCGGTGGCATTGGTATTGCTGCAAAATATTTTTAATTTTATATATAAATGTATATATATATATATACTGTATATGTAAATACGTTCATAAAAAGAGGTGCAAGAGCAGGTTATCAGAGGTTATAAAAATTTGCTTACAAAAATTATAATCTTAAATGTCATATAAACAATGCTTTATACAGATGTGAAAACCAATATTTTAATAAGTAAGCGCGTATATAGTTTGTACGTATATACATAAACATATATAAATGCATATATGAAAAATGAAAACAACAATTACTTATCATGCTCGCGACTCGCCATCATGTGAACATAAAGGCACTATCGAATGCAATCACACCGCGCAATGAAGTGCTTTCATGTATCGAGTATAGTTGTAGTTGTTAGTACAGTGCCTTAGAGTACAGAGTAAAGTATACAGAGTGTTTCATTCTCATTGTTGAGGTTCTGTTTTAATTATAATATTATTAATATTATTTAGGCATATTATACGTTATATTATCATTATGCCAAAATATACTAATATTAGATATTAGATACTAATATTAGTTATTAGATAATAAGAAAACAACCTCGGCAAAACGTATTTCTGTGTCGCAGAAAATGCGTCGCATGCGACAAGCATGTAACGAAAATTCTTTCTTGAGCAAAGAGAGAATTATCGAGGACTCCGGAAAAAGATCGGAATGCGTATCGAATTTCATGTAAATTATACGTCACATCAAATATATGCATGAGGATCAAAGAAATGTAGATAACGACACGTTATCGCAATCACTATCTGTTATGGATACATTTTCGCAATTATCTGTCGATGCATGCGCAATACAGAAATTACAATCGGAAAAAAATATTGATATTTTAGATGATGATGATTCATCTGTAGGATCATTATCAAACGTTCGTGAATTTTGTAAAAATTTGACAAATTTGTCGATGAACGAGCCGCACGCATATACAGATGAGAGAAATGTGATGACAGATAATGGTGTGTTCACACCGCAGTCGTTGAATGCATTTTTTGAAAATTCTGCAGATACATGCATACTGACAGAATCGGAAAGTATACAAAATAATATTGAAGATATCAAAGACGTCGAAGATGTCGAAGATATCGAAAATATTATTTTGCATACTGATGGAAATATCGATGCAAATCGTTTAGATTCTGAAGAGATTAGTGGACGACGTATCGTTGATTTTGGGCATGTTTTTGCTGAATTGCAGAAACTGTCCACTTATTGGATTGGCGAATGTCGTTTTACTGATCTTGTAATAAGCGAACTGAAGCTGACGGTCTGAAAACCCACTTTTCTGTCAAATGTCGAATGTGTCACTTCAAAAGTAGCTTTTGGAGTGAACCGACAGACGACAGAAGATTGGATGTCAATAAAGGTATCGTAGCCGGTACTATATTGACAGGGACAGGTCATAAGCAGCTTGAAGAACTTCTTGCTGCTCCGGATGGAGAATCGTAACTACCAGTACGGTAGGATCTCTTCATCCATCACGGGTATATGCGGAATGCCGTCTATGACATCTCCTCTTTCTATTGCCAAACGTTTTTCCTCTTTTATTATAGCTATTATTACGGGACGTTTTTCCTCTTTTATTATAGCTATTATTACGGGATATCATTCTAAAAAAGTATTAATAGTTGGTGTCCGTAATAAATATTGTATTGTCTGCGCGAGAGCAGCTAAAATTAATGTAGTAGCAAAAGAACATACATGTTTTAAAAATTGGGGAAGCAATCAGAGCTCCACCAGTATGGAAAGTGATATAATCCTCGAAGGCTTCCGACTTAGTTTAGAAATGCATGGCCTTATTTATAGTAAATATATCGGTGACGGTGATAGTAATGTATTTAAAAAATTGAGATTTTCCACCGTATCCAAATATTGTTGTACAGAAGATTGAATGCACGAATCATCTTCTGCGCAATCTTTGTAATAAAATACGTGAAGCGGATAGTACCGGTAGTAGAAATATTTCAAAATTGAAGAAGGCCGTTGCGAACAGCGTTATGAAAATTCGAAACGCTGTGGTAAAGGCTGTCACTTTTCGCCGCAATCGTGAAGTTGGTTGGAAAACAAAAATTTCCGAATTAATTAAAGATTTAAATAATATACCTAGCCATGTATTTGGTGAACATAAAGATTGTGCTTCGCTTCAATATTTCTGTAATGGACGACAGAAAAAAGGCGAGGAAAATCTTGTGTCCCAATTACAACGTGCAGGATTATTGCAAATAATAGAAAATGCCGATAGCTTACTATATCAATTTACTAGTAATTCCGTTGAAAGTTATAATGGAATTATAAGTAAATTTATTGGTGGCAAGCGCATTCATTATGCCATGAAAGGCTCTTATCAGGCACGCGTTAAAGCATCCGTAGTGCAATTTAATACTTCACGAGCCTTGACTTCTGCTTGTCGTGCGATGGATAAAAAACCATCCACACAAACAGAAATAATTGAAAATAGAAATATTTAAAAAAATGCCAACCAACTTAAACGAACACGTGCGGCGAAAGAATTAGGTCTCTCTGTTCGTACATCTAAATTTTCCGCTAAAATAACGGCTGATAAAAATTATGGACCAAATGCAGAACGGCCAGATATCGAAATTAATATGTACGAACAGCTGAGACGTAATCATTATGAAATGTTATTAGATCAACAACGTAATTGTGCTGTATTGGAGTGTGCTACACGGGATCAGCATGAAAACCCGAAGTGGCACAACGTACGGCGAAATCTTCTCAATGCTTCAAACTTTGATAAAGTTTGTAGCAGAAGAGAAACAACTTCGTGTCAAAATCTTGTGAAAGCTATTCTTTATCCTCTTCGATTGACGTGCGCGGCTGTTGAGTGGGGTAAAGAAAAAGAGATGATGGTACGAGAGTAATTGCAGGTGGAATTAGGAATAAAAATTAATAATTGTGGTATATTTATCGATGAAACAATCCCTTATCTTGCCGCGACGCCTGATTATCGGAGACGATACTATCGTTGAGATCAAATGTCCTTATGCAGCGCGGCATGTGTCTCCTATCACTGCGATGCTCAATAAAATTTCAGATATTCATAAAATATTTGATGAAACGGATGACACTCGAATGAATCAAAGACACGCGTACTACTTCCAAGTGCAGGGACAATTCCACATAACGCAAAGAAAGTATTGCATTTTTGCTGTGTGGACACCCCTTGGATTAAAGTACACGATTGTCGAGCGTGATGACAGATTTTGGGAAACAAAAATGTCAGCACTGCTTAAACGGTTCTACGAGGACTGCTTGGTTCCTGAAATAATAGATAGTAGAGTAGCTAGAAATATGCCTATTCGGGAACCACAGTATGTCATCGAAGCACAAGAAGTGGCTAGAAAAAATGACATAAAAGTGGAAAGTGTTATCGAAAGCACTACTACCACTGTTGCTATTCCAAAAATGGAGCAAGATGACGATTGCATTATAACTGATTACTCGAATGAAAAACGAGATTTAACTGAGGATGACATAAAAAGACAAAGAAAAATGCTAGATAATGTGATTCCTTCTGTTTTATTCGTCAAGAATAATGTTTTGCCAATAGATAGTAAATTAAATGATGAATCGTTAGATCTATTTTTACGCATTGTAAGAGAGACTTCTTGCTTTGAAACACAAAGTGTGTTGTACTTAAAATATCCGCACATAATTGAAGCTAGTCGTAGAAATAAAAGCTTACAAATTATTGGCGGAAATTGCACAGATCATTGGCGATGCATTTATTTTGATGGCACCAAACTTCACGTGTACGACAGCCTACCTGGTACTACGTACGATAAATTGGCTGCTAAAGAGAAGGAATATATTCGCCTTCGTTATCCCAAGATAAACAAATATAATATAATTTTCGAAAAAGTACAAACACAATCGGATTACATCTCTTGTGGAATTTATGCTGCGGCTTTCGCTACAACTGTAGCCTTGAAAGGAAATCCTTGTAATGAAAAATATTCCAGTGACGTAAAATGCATGAGACGTCATTTAATTAAAATTCTGGAAAGCAATAAATTATTGCCTTTTCCGAATTAATATTTTTCATTATTAAACCCATCTGCATTTTCTTTGTCTTTTTAACCCATTATGCAAAAATAAGCGATAATAAAATAAGATGTAGTACAAGTAGAAGTAGAAGTTTTCTGCATTTGTTATTGTATAGAACATGTAACATGTAATTATTGTTCTATCTCGCATGCGAATAAAAATCTCGGAGAGACGATAAAAGGAAATTGGTTGCGTCTCACGGGAATGGGCGTTGGAGGGGCCCATTCTATATTTTATTATACTTTTGTCTTGAAAATAGTGCATTGCAAATTAGATCGCAATTTGAACTGAGTGATTGAGTCGCAAAGTGTTAATTATTATCAGATAGGTTTTGTTTTGCAATGTACTATTTTCAAAATTATATAGTAATAGGTAGATAAAAATAAATTGCAAGATACAAGTATAAAAACACATTTAAACAAAGTTGAATGTATAATAACAATAAATATTTTATACAGTATACTTCCCATAATATGGTTGAGGTCACTTTGCGACGTAATAACTTAGTTTAAATTGCGATCCACTCGAATTATTAATTCGTGTTGTTCATTAAATATTATGCACAGAAACAATAGCAATTACATAAATATAAATTTTTATTTCAAATTATAGAGTAGAATACAAATTAATAAAACAGATATTTAAATGTATGTATGTTATATATACATTGCTTGCTATTGTTTAGTGTACATTGTGTGGATACATATTATTATATATCTTTATCCCATGACATGAGTAATCGTAATGCATTTAAAAATTTAAAATGGAAAAGATTTCAAAAATACAATCAAATGCATAAATAAATCATACTTTTAACATTTCTTATTATTTATATTAATAAATTTAATATTTTTATATTTATATATTTATATTACATATTTTTTACAATATTTAGTATGAAATATTTATATATAACGATTTTCGGGATAAGAATATGTAACAATATGTTGCAGCGCTTCTGTTGTTGTGTTTCTGATAAGCGCAAAAAATTATGATTTTATTATAACTAATTGATATTTTAATATTATATAATTTACATTGTTTTCTTTTCAGATTTTAAAATGAATAATTTTTTTTATATAATTATATTGATATTAATCTATGTACGTAGCATAGAGTTGCTTATTGTTGCAGATAGATTTGGAGTAAACATGTTTGAAGGGCGGAGCACTTTATGGAGAGGCGTGGATACCATTGAATCAACGCCATTGTATTGCAGCAGGTAACGTATGCACAGTGGGGATTTTAGTGAGTAAGAATCTCACACTACCCCAGAAAACCGGGGTGCCTTTTGAAGGTTTCCCCCACTTAAAAAAAAACGCTTATGTAAACATTTGCTCATTATAAGTACTTACATTAGTTTGTTGTAAGTACTGATAATTTGAAAGCATGAATAATAAATGAATAAATATTATGCAGACAATATTGTACAACATATTCAGTCTGTGCCATGACAGCTCAAAAGCTTATTTTAATAGTCCAATGAATATATAGTAATCAACAATTATTTTTATATAATAATAGTATATTTGAATATAGAAAAATATTAAAACATATTTTTTTAAAGATTATTAATTAAAAAAGAATATTTATATTATAATATTAAGAATATTTAAATGTATTCTTTGTAAATAATCTATTAAAAAATATGTTTAATATTTTTATATATTCAAATATATACTATTATATAAAAATAATTGTTGATTACTATATATTCATTGCATTTAACCATCATACATTACTCCTAAGTTCTTTCACGTATATACGTAATCTCTAAAACTTACCTTTTTAAAAAAAAGTAAAAAAAAGGCGCCAAGTACACGCGCCATAGTTTTCGTGAAAAACTTTTATATGTATTTACAAAATAAAGTTGTACAAAATATGTAGTTTTAATTTCCTACAAAAATAATGATACTAAAAAATTGCGCAAAATAAATAAAAATTTATTGCTTTAAAAGGATTATAAAACAAATAAAAAGTTTAAAATTTTTATTTTTACAAAAATGAAAAATAAAAATTTTTACAAATTAAAAATTAAAAACTTATGCGAAAATTAAAAAATTATACCAAAATCAAAAAATAAAAAAAAAGTTAGTTAAAAAAACTTGGCGCTGCTAAACTGACCAATATGCTAATGATATTAACGTACTTCGTATATATACGTTGAGTTAATGCAATTATTGATGTAATGTTTATTAAAATTTTGAAAAAAGCAGCACCAAGTTTTTTTAACTAAATTTTTTTTATTTTTTGATTTTGTATAATTTTTTTTTTCATTTTTGTAAAAATAAAAATTTTAAACTTTTTATTTGTTTTATAATCCTTTTAAAGCAATAAATTTTTATTTATTTGGCGCAATTTTTTAATATCATTATTTTTGTAGGAAATTAAAACTACATATTTTGTACAACTTTTTTTGGTTAAAATATTTTTATAAGCTTTTATTTTAGTCGGTGCAATTTTTGATATTATTATGTATGTAGAAAATTAAAACAACTAATTTGTACAATTATTATTGCTTAAAATATATTTATAAGTTTTTATTTTTAGTTGGCGCAATTTTTTTATATCATTATTTTTGTACGTTATAATAACTATTTTGAAGATAGCTTTTTACAGTAGTTTTTTTACAGTTAAAATAACATTATTTTGTAAATACATATAAAAGTTTTTCACGAAAACTATGGCGCGTGTACTTGGCGCCTTTTTTTTACTTTTTTTTAAAAAGGAAAGTTTTAGGGATTATATCATTCATTTTGTAGTATTTGGTAATCACAATGTGTGTGTGTGTGTGTGTGTGTGTGTGTGTGTGTGTGAGCCGTTTATGAAGATTTAAGGGTTTATTAAGGGGTTTACATTTAAATTTTATTTTTTTACAGTGCAAAACAATGTTTAGAAAAACATTATATTTTATACATTATATTTTTATACGCATATCGATAGGTATTAGAGCGACTGACTTTTATGAGCACTACTTTATGTCCAATACAACTGATATGGAATTAGTCAGTATAGATTGCGATAAGGTAATCAATTACAATAGTATATTATAATTAATTAATATTTTTATAAATTACAGAATTTCCGAATTTTGACAGTATTAGAGAATAAAAAGTTATCTATTAATTTTTTTAATATTACCGGAATGTATGAAATTACTCCCACTTTATATTAATTGTTTTTAAATCAATTTGTTTATTTGTTATAAGGTTTATGTTTATTAGGAGCTTATATGACGATTGATGATATAATAATTATTAAATTTGTTTATTTGTTATAAGGTTTATGTTTATTAGGAGCTGATATGACGATTGATGATATAATAATTATTATATATTATTTATAGAAAATATTATCCATATGTTCTTATGGCTGGGTATGGTGCTTCCCTCCCAATGGGTACAGAGTGTCTTTTGCATGCCTTCGATAGTTCAAGTTGATACAGATCGTGCTACATTGCTAGTATTAGACACTCCTCTAATAATAGAATCACGAATATTATGAATTGAATACATGCTGAAAGGCATCGCTGTATGAGAATAAGCCAATATTTAATACAACTGATATGGTTAGCAAGTATAGATTGTGACAAGGTAATCAATTGCAATGCAATAGTGCATTATAAATAAAATGTGATCATCATAAACATATAGAATATTTTTAAATAAAATGTGATTATGTGTAGCGTAAATAAGTATTCTTAAAATAATGTTTATTTTGTAAATGAGAGATAAGATTGTAAAAATATTCTATATGTTTATAATAAGATGTGTGTGTGTGTGTGTGTGTACTGTAACAATTTCTTTCGTTTTAAACTTTTAACTTTTAACCCAAAAAGGACTACAATCCCCCACCGGGTTAATAAAAATACAAGTGCATAATTAAAAGTATGAATCTTAAGAAATTATTATAGTATACACACTAAACTTATTATAAACATATAGAATATATTTATATCTTTCTCTCATTTATAACAAAAATATATTATAGATTCTCTTATTTATAAAATAAATAAAACATCTCATTTTAAAAGTAGTTTACGCTATGCATAAAAGAACAAAACATCACATTTTATTTAAAAATATTCTATATGTTTATGATAAGATACACATACAATTCTTTTAATTTAATGTTTTGACTAATGCATTTGTATTTTTATTAATCTAGTGTGGACTATCCCAAAAAGGACTCCCAGCACCCACTGGGTTAATAAAAATCTAATAAAAAAATAAAAGTGCAAACATTCACTTGGTGCGGACTATCCCAAAAGGACTCCTAGCACCCATCAGGTTAATAAAAATCTAAAGTTTTATCATTTCGTTTAACTTCTAACGCTATTATAATTTTCTCTGTGTGTATGTGTGTGCGTGTGTATTATCTCTTTACGTGTATGTATATATATATATATATATAATGTATGTACATATGTATATAAATTAGTTTTGATGCGGTCTTATTACTATAAGATTCAGTTGGTATGTTTTGACGAATATATGCAAACATGTATGTGAATGTTTTTAAATTGAATAAATTCTTTATAATTTCTCGATTCATTTGTATAAATGTCTATGTGTACATGTGTATGTGTATATGTGTATATGCATTTATAATTATGTGAGAAATAGGATTTTAAAAAATGTTATAACACAATCATGTAAAATCATCATAGCATGCTTTACATAATCCCATTTGTTACATAATTATAAATGCACATACACATATACACATACAAATGTACACATAGACATTTATACAAGTGAATCGAATAATTATAGAGAATTTATTCAATTTAAAAACATTCACATACATGTTTCCATATATTCGTCAAAACATACCAACTGAATCTTATAGTAATAAGATCGCATCAAAACTAATTTATATACATATGTACATACATTATATATATGTACACACACACACACGCACACACACATATATATATATATATATATATATCTATTATATATAAAAGTACCGTTTCCTGTCTGTCTGTCTGTCTGTCTGTCTGACCCAGAACTACTCCTCCATTTATGGACCGATTCTCTCGAAATTGGTACCAAAATTTCGCAAATTTTTCGGAGATGGCGACGTCGAGGTCCTTTTTAGCTTTGCACCCCCACCCACGCACCCACCCACGCAAACACGCATTTATTGACCTCTACTTCCACATTTATGGATCGATTCTCTCGAAATTGGTATCAAAATTTTGCAAATTTTTCGAAGATCGCGACGTCGCGGTCCTTTTTAGCTTTACACCCCCACCCACCCACGCAATCACGCATTTATAGACCTACTTCCACATTTATGGATCGATTCTCTCGAAAATGGTATCAAAATTTTGCAAATTTTTCGGAGATCGCGACGTCGTGGTCTTTTTTAGTTTTACACCCCCACCCACGCACCCACCTACGCAATCACACATTTATTGACCACGCAATCAAACATTTATGGGCCGATTCTCTCGAAATTGGTATCAAAATTTTGCAAATTTTTTGGAGATTGCGACATCGTGGTTTTTTTTTGGTTTTACACCTCCACCCACGCACCCACCCACGCAATCACACATTTATTGACCACGCAATCACACATTTATGGATTGATTTTCTAGAAATTGGTATCAAAATTTTGCAAATTTTTCGGAGATGGCGATATCGTGGTCTATTTTAGTTTTACACCTCCACCCACGCACCCACCCACGCAATCACACATTTATTGCCCTACTTCCACATTTATGGATCGATTTTCTAGAAATTGGTATCAAAATTTTGCAAATTTTTCGGAGATGGCGATATCGTGGTCTATTTTAGTCTTACACCCCCACCCACGCACCCATCAACGCAATCACACATTTATTGCTCCACTTTCACATTTATGGATCGATTTTCTCGAAATTGGTATCAAAATTTTGCAAATTTTTCGAGGATGGAGACGATGGTGGGTTTTTTTACACCCCCACTCACGTACCCACCCACGCAATCACAAATTTATTGACCAATTTTCTCGAAATTGGTATACACTTCCACCCACGTACCCACTTACGCAATCACAAATTTGTTGACCAATTTTCTCGAAATTGGTATCAAACACAATTATTATGTAATTTTTTTAATTTTTACAACCCTACCCACCCACCCACGCAATTACACATTGGTAATAAAACAGTTATTATGTGGTTTTTTTAAGTTTTACACCCTTACCAATTCACCCACGCACCCACCCATGCACTCACACATTTATGGATTGATTTTCTCGAAATTGGTATCAAAACTTTGCAAAATTTTCGGGGATGGCTACTATGTGGTTTTTTTTTGTTTTACACTTCCACTTACCTACCCACCAACGCACCCACACACGCACACACACGCATGCATACGCACACGCATGCACACAAACATACACAATTTTTTAAAAATCAACTTTTGGTTTTAGTGTTATTGGATGAAAGCATTTATTTATTAATTGTCGTTAAATTTAAAAAATCACCGTTTATGAGTAATAACATTTTTTGTTTCTTGACGTGAGTCTTTTTAGAAATGACTATATTAAGTTGCTGGTTTCATATATTAAATGTCATCAGGAAGGAAATGAGTGAAATGGAAGAGAATGGTAATAAACAGTGAAATATAAAAATTAAGAGAAATGGAAGAATATAGAAATGGTAATTAAAATAATAATAAATTATTTAAAAGTAAACAAAATAATTAATTAGTTAATTTTTTATTACTATTAATATTTAAAAAATTTTAGTGGTGGAAGATATATTAAATGTCATCATGAGTGAAATGGTCGAGCGTGATAATAAACAGAGTGAAATAGAAAAAATAAGAGAAATGGAAGAATATAGAAATGGTAATTAAAAACAATAATTAATTACTTAAAAGTGAAAAAAATTATTAATTATTAAATTTTTGTGTAAGTTTCTTGAAACGTTTAACATTTTTTTTATTACTATTTATATTTAAAAAATTTCAGTGTTGGAAGATGAGTTGGATGATTTATTACTAAATGCAGTAACAGAATATGAAAAGATACAAGAAGAGTGTAAGAAGAAAGAGTGTAAAGAGGAATGTCAAAAGGAAGAAAGCAAGAAGGAAAATAAAAAACGTAAAGATGATGATGACGATAGAAATAACAAGAAGATAAAGAAAAAGAAATTATAAATTTGATAAATTTGTTAAGTTACATATATATTTATAAATATTTATTAAAAATAAATATTAAAAATATAAGCATTGTAAATGAAACAAATTTTTTATAAAAATATTAATATTAATTTAAAGAATATAAGAAATTAGTATTTGATGAGAGAAAGAAAGAGAGAGTAAGAAAAAGAGAGAAAATGAGGTTAATAGAGAGAGTAAGAGGAGAGAGAGAGAGAGAGAGAGAGAGATGTCATTATAAAAAAAGTATTAATAAAAATAACTTCGATTTCTGTCTCTTTCTCATATCCCTCTCTCTTTCACATACACACACATACACATCTCTCTCTCTCTCTCTCTCTCTCTCTCTCTTTCTCTCTGTCTTTCTCTCTCTCTCTCTTTCTCTCCTTCTCGCTCTCTTTCTCTTCTTCTTCTTCCCCTTTATCTTTTACACACAAATACACACACACAAATCTCTTTCGGTAACTCTCTTAACCTGATTCTCTCTCTTTCTCTCTCTCTCTTTCTCTCTCCCTTTCTGTCTCTCTCTCACCCCCTTTCTTTCTCTCTATATTTCACACACAAATACACACACACAAATCTCTTTCCGTAATTCTCTTAACCTGATTCTCTCTCTCTCTCTCTCTCTCTCTCTCTCTCTCTCTCCCCCCCCCCTTTCTGTCTCTCTCTCACCCCCTTTCTCTCTCTTTATATCTTTCACACACAAATACACACACACACAAATCTCTTTCCGTAACTCTCTTAACTTGATTCTCTCTCTCTCTCTTTCTCTCTCCCTTTCTGTCTCTCTCTTACCTCCTTTCTCTCTCTCTCTATCTTTCACACACAAATACACACACAAATCTCTTTTCGTAACTCTCTCAACCTGATTCTCTCTCTCTCTCTCTCCCCCTCCCTCCCTTTCTGTCTCTCTCTCACCTCCTTTCTCTCTCTCTCTCTCTCTCTCTCTCTATCTTTCACACACAAATACACACACAAATCTCTTTTCGTAACTCTCTCAACCTGATTCTCTCTCTCTCCATCTCTCTCTCTCTCTCTCACATACACACACATACACATCTCTCTTTTTCTCTCTCTCTCTCTTTCTCTCTCTCTTTCTCTCCTCTCTCTCTCTCTCTCTCTCTCTCTCTCAGAGATCAGAGAAAGACGTGTGCTATTTCGCTCTGTCAAGTGGTTTTTTGTCGGGCTAGAGAGTGCAGATTTATGGAGGGTGTGCTCCAAGTATTTCTATATTAGCCATGAGTAACTGTGCATGTTATCTGGTTGATTGGTGCTGATTTGGAGACGCGTGCCATGAATATTTTCTGCAGATGGAATACTTCTGCTTGAGTGACGGTTGACGGTTGACCTTTTAAACCGTTGACATTTATTGTTGTTGGTGCCAATAGCTCTCTCCCAGATTTGTGAGCTGTGTATGTGGTGGTGAAAGGAACTAATTGACGTTAATGCCGATGCCTATATTACCGATTGATAAATCGGTATGATCGATTATGATTATTCAGAATATCGATGCTCTGCGTGTAAAAAGGAGATAAAAAGCATTGTAGTACAGTGCAAAACGTGTGTAAAGTTATTTTATCATCCTGGATGTGCCAGTAAACATAGAGTGTATAATAAGAATAATGAACTGGTAAAGTGTGTTGGTCCTTTTGAACAATTAGTAGTGGAAAGCGAAAAATTAGAAATGAGGAAGACAGTAGCGGCGGGTAGCGGTAGAGAGAGGCAGGGATCAATGGGATCTGCAGGATCTACAGGATCTGTATCGAACACATCAGGGAGTGCGTATAAACCTTCTGGTATAGATTTGAAAATAGAATGGTTGGTTAAAGCAATAAAAGAGATGAAAGATGAAATGGCCTGCAAGAATGAAATCAAGAGTTTCATCAAGGAGATAATCCATGAAGAACTGGTTGATATCAAACGAGAAATAGAAGAACTGAAAGAAAATATGCATGAAAGAGTCAAGGGAGCGATAGGAGAAAAACGAAGAAGCTTTTCTGAAGTGGTACAAGAGAAGAAGAAGGAAAATGTTATAATTATTAAGCCGAAAAAACAGCAAGAAAGCGAAACTACCAGGAAGTTAGTGAAAGAAAAAGTGGACATAAAAAACTTAGCAGTAGGCGTAACAAAACTCAGAAATGGAAACAATGGTTCAGTTATCCTTGTGAGAGTGTAGGCGAGATAAAAAAAACTAAAGGACACAGTACAAAATAAGCTGGGTGATGACTTTAAAATCACCGAACCAAAGTTATTTAATCCAAAATTAAAAATTATAAATGTCGGCGAAGAAGAATTTAGTTTAGAAGAAGAAAAGTTGGTTGGTATAATTGTAAAATAGAACGAAATTAATAGTAATAGAGAAGGCTTTTATTTAAAAGTAATAAAAAAAATTGTGATTGAAGATAAAAATGTTAAGCGACCCAGAGGAGGAAGAAGAGAGGGCGGTTCGTTATTAATTGAGACAGATAAAACAACCCATGTAACAATGCTGAGAAGAGAAAAGTTGAATATAGGATGGAGAAAATGTCTGGTATTTGAATTCTTTAATGTTAAGAGATGCTTTAAATGCTGGGGTTACCATCACATCGCAAAAAACTGTAGAAGGCAGGACGTGTGCCACATGTGTGCGGGTAACCATAAATCGAACGAATGTACTGCATCAAAGAAGAGGTGTATAAATTGTATGCACAAAATCGAAACGTATAAGGTAAAAATAAATGACGAACATGATGCACTAAGTACAGAATGTCCAACCTTTATAAGAGTACTTGAAGAAGAAAAAAAAAGAACGGGCTGGATTACAGCAGAATAGCAACTACGGATGGAAAAGGAGGCAATTCTATAGACGAATGAGCAAAATCTGATAGCGCACAAGGAGGAGATACAACATCAGATCTTGAAGAGCATGAATCCAGCAATTCTGGCGTTGTCGGAGTCCAGATTAATACCAGACATTGAGGATGGTGAGGTGAACGTACCTGGGTATAGTATAGTTAGATGCGATGCTGAAAGTAGGTTTACAGGAGGAGTTGTATTATATGTAAGAAATGATGTAAAATTTGAGGTAGTCCTAATTAATAAGTTAGTTTCTAATTGTTGGTGTATAGCGATTAAATTAAGTGTAAATTTGTATAAAGGTGTAGTAGTAATAATATATCACTCACCGAGTGCGAATGATGGCGAGTTTATAAGATTTATTGAGGATATAATTGAAACATTAGTATGTAAGAATGAATGTATAATGTTAGGAGATTTTAATATAGATTTGATGAGTAATTCATTGCAAAGAAACTACAATCGACAATGATAAATCTAAGTATGAAACAATACGTAAACAAACCAACGAGAGTAACTAAAGACAGTCAAACAATTATTGATCTAGTCTTTGCAAATAGAGAATTAAAGGTTCAAGTAAATGATAAGCCTAAAATAACCGACCATGCATGGCAAAAATTGATCTCAAAACGAAGAAATCAGGCGATAAATATAAGACATTCGTTAGTAGAGGCTTCAATAAATTTGATATAAATGAATTTAATAGGATAATTGAAGGTAATATGGTACACAATAAAGAGCTAGATGTAAATGAGAGAGCAGGGAAATTTGTAGAGACTATAGTGAATGCGCTAGATATAGTTGCACCTAAGAAAAATTATAAAATACCAAAGGTATGGGAAGGTAAAACGTGGTATACTGAGGATATAAGAATAGCTGCGGATAGGAGGGATAAAGCTTATAGGAAAGCAGTATATACGGGGAAAGAGCAGGACTGGAAACAGTACAGGAACGAAAGGAATATAATGGTTAAACTTATTAGAATAGAAAAAGAGAGACTATTATGAAAATATGATTGATAAGAATAAGAAAGATCATAGGAAAATGTGGAAAACATTAAAAGAGGTTATAAAAGGTGAGACAGTTATTAGTAAGGTAATAAATAATATTGATTTTGAATTAATAGAAAATCTAGAGGAATACAGTACAGCGGACAAATTCAACTTATTCTATGTACAGAGCATTAAAAGTATTATTAATTCTATAGACTTTGATATAGTAGGAGTAGCAAACACTGTAAATAATGTAATTACTTGTGTTAAGAAAAATAAGGGAGCTATGGAAAACTTTGAATGTGTAAATATAAAGAAATTAGAAAAAATCGTTATGGGTTTACCTAGCAAAAAAGGAACTGATGAGGGGATATCTAGTGATATCTTGAAAGCAGCATTTCCAGTAATCAAGGAAGAACTAATGGGATTAATAAACAGTTCGCTTAGTAAAGGTCAGTGTCCCGATGGGTGGAAAACATCAACAATCGTTCCGATACCAAAGTTAACAAACCCAAATAAGGCTAGTGAATATAGGCCGATTAATATCTTGCCGACATATGAAAAAGTATTAGAATTAGTTGTAAAAGATCAATTGGAAGCTCATTTTGATAGTAATGACGTCATAACTATGCACCAATTCGGCTTTAGAAAGCGTCATTCTTGCGAAACGGCAGTACAGGTCATTATTGATGAATGGAAAGTAATAATCAGTAGAGGTAAAATGGTAGGAATAATTTTTATGGATCTCAAACGAGCTTTTGAGACTGTTGATAGAGGAAGATTGTTAAAAAGACTACATGACTATGGTATAAGAGGAAATGTGTTAGAATGGTTAAGATCATATTTATGTAACAGAAAGCAACAGGTTAAATTTAATAATGAATAGTCTAAATTAGTCGATACTGAGTATGGTGTGCCGCAGGGATCGGTGCTAGGGCCCTTGTTATTTATTATATATATAAATGATATTGTTGTAACTTGTCGGGAAGAATGTAATATAAAAATGTTTGCGGATGACACAATAATATATGTATCGGGAGAAAGTTGTGAAGAGTTAGAGAATAAAATGAATAAAATATTTAATGTAGTTGAAGAATGGATGAATGTAAACACATTAAAATTGAATGCAAACAAAACAAAAAATATGATTGTTAGAAGCGGAAGGAAAAAACTACTTGGAAATATTACTTTAAAATGCTGCGATGGAACTATTATTGAGCGTGTAGAAGAAATCAAATATCTCGGCGTAATTATTGATAGTTGTCTACGACTAGAAGAACATTGTGATTATATACTAAAAAAGGTAGGGAAAAAAATCAGCTTTTTAAATAGAATAGGGAGTGACATATCAATATATACTAGATGTCTTTTATATAAAGTAATAATAGCACCACATTTTGAATATTGTGCAACGTTACTAGTTGGTATGAACGAAACGCAACTACATAGATTGCAACTGGCACAGAATAGAGCGATGAGGGTGATACTGCAATGTGAGCGACACACTAGAATTGTGGTGATGCTACAAGCACTTCAATTCATGTCTGTGAAACAGAGATTATAATTTAATGTATGCATTTTTATATTTAAAATAGTGATAGGGATGTTACCAAAGCAGCTAAGTGATAAAATAGAAATAGTAGGTAAGATTAGCGGTAGACAAACAAGGCAGGCAGAAAATATTGTAATTCAATTTAGAAAAACAAGTAATACACAAAAAAGTTTGTTTTATGAAGGTATAAAAATGTACAATGCTTTACCGACTGTAGTGAAGGAATGCACAAGTATTGCTGTATTTAAACGAATGTTAAGAGATTATATCATGTCTGAGGAACTTAGATTATAAGATATATTATATGTAATACAAAAATAGCTGTGAAAGCTAAATAAATATTCATTCTTCTTCTTCTCCTCCTTTATCTTTTACACACAAATACACGCACACAAACCTCTTTCCGCAACTCTCTTAACCTGATTCTTTCTCTCTCTCTCTTTCTCTCTCTCCCTTCCTTTCTGTCTCTCTCTCACACCACCTTTCTTTCTCTCTCTCTCTCTATCTTTCACACACAAATACACACACACAAATCTCTTTCCGTAACTCTCTTAACCTGATTCTCTCTCTCTCCCTTTCTGTCTCTCTCACCCCCTTTCTCTCTTTCTCTATCTTTCACACACAAATACACACACACAAATCTCTTTTCGTAACTCTCTCAACCTGATTCTCTCTCTCTCTCTCTCTTTCTCTCTCTCTCTCACACCACCTTTCTTTCTCTCTCTCTCTCTATCTTTCACACACAAATACACACACACAAATCTCTTTTCGTAATTCTCTCAACCTGATTCTCTCTCTCTCTCCCTCCCTCCCCCTTTCTGACTCTCTCTCTCATCCCCTTTCTCTCTCTCTATCTTTCACACACAAATACACACACATAAATCTCTTTCCGTAACTCTCTTAACCTGATTCTCTCTCTCTCTCTCTCTCTCTCTCTCTCCTCTCTCTCTTTTTCTTCTACCCCTTTATCTTTCACACACAAATACACACACACAAATCTCTTTCCGTAACCCTTACTCTCCCTTTCTGTCTCTCTTTCACCCCCTTTCTCACTCTCTCTCTCTCTATCTTTCACACACAAATACACTCACACAAATCTCTTTTCGTAACTTTCTCAACCTGACTCTCTCTCCCCCCCCTATCTCCTTCTCACTCTTCCTTTCTCTCTCCCTCTCTCTCCCTCACACCCTCTCTCTCTCGCTTTCGCTCTCTCTCCCTCTCTCTCTCTCTCGCTCTCTCTCCCTCACCCCCCTCTCTATCGCTCTCGCTCTCTCTCTCTCGCTCTCTCTCCCCTCTCTCCTTCTCTCTCTTCCTTTCTCTCTCCCTCTCTCTCTCTCTCACCCTCACCCTCTCTCTCTCGCTCACGCTCTCTCTCTCTCTCGCTCTCTCTCTCTCGCTCGCTCTCTCTCTCCCTCTCCCTCCCTCACCCTCTCTTTCTCTCTCTCTCTCTCTCTCTCTCTCGCTCTCGCTCTCTCTCTCACTCTCGCTCTCTCTCTCTCTCGCTCTCTCGCTCGCTCTCTCTCTCTCTCTCTCTAATAATAAAAATAACAATACAAGATATGTTTTAATAAATGTTTATTCATATTTTAATAATTTTATTAACATAAGGATTATATATAGTTGAACTCCAAGTATTTCTGAAAATAAAAGTGTAAATAATTAAATAATATTAATAAAATTTTATTGTATATTTATGATACTTACTACATATTAATAATAATTGTATTTCCCCCACGTCCTCCACGTCCTCCTCCACTTCTTCCTCCAGGTCCTCCTCTGCAACCACCGCGTTCGCGATATGATCGCCCGCGTCCGCCTTTTGCCCAACGGGCAGTTTTGTGTTTAACTGTAACAAAAATAACATTATTATATTTATATTATTCTATTATTATTATTTTATTTAATAAGTTTAACTATTTATTTTTACACTTACATTGCTGCGGCTAATGCGGCTGTTGCGGCTGCTCCTGCTGCGGCTGCTCTTGCTGCGGCTGATGCTGGAGCGGTTTCTCATGCTGCGGCTGTTCTTGCTGCGGCTGCTGCTGCTGCGGCTGCTCTTGCTGAGGCTGCTGCTTATTAACAGCTAAAGCCGCAATTAGCTGTTTTTTAATTTCTATTAACTTGGCCTCGAGGAGTTCCTTTTCTGTATCAAGGTCATTATCCACCTAAAAAAAATTTAATTATATTCTGTCTCTTCCCTCTGCCTCTCTCTCTTTCACCGTGTCTCTCTCTCTCCCCCCTCTCTCCTTCTCTCTCTTCCTTTCTCTTTCCCTCTCTCTCCCTCACCCTTTCTCTCTCTCTCTCTCTCCTCTCTCCTCCTCTCTCTCTCTCTCCCCCTCCCTCCCTCCCTCTCCTTCCCTACTTCTCCCTCTATTCCCTCTCTCTCATTCACACACAAATACACACACACAAATCTCTTTCCGTATCGTTCTTAATATTATTCTCTCTCTCTCTCTCTCTCTCTCTCTCTCTCTCTCTCTCTCTCTCTCTCTCTCTCTGTCTCTCTCTTACCCCCTTTCTCACTCTCTATCTCTCACACACAAATACACACACCACACAAATCTCTTTCCGTAACTTTCTTAACCTTATTCTCTCTCTCTCTCTCTCTCTCTCTCTCTCTCTCTCTCTCTCTCTCTCTCTCTCTCTTCCCCTCGCTCTTTCTCTCTCTCCCCCTCTATCTTTTACACATAAATATACACACAAATCTCTTTTCGTATGTCTCTTAACCTTATTCTCTCTCTCTCTCTCTCTCCCCCTCTATCTTTCATACACAAATACACACACACAAATCTTTCTCTCTTTCTCTCTTAATTTCATTCTTTATCTTTCACTTTGTCTCTCGCTTTTTTTCTTTCTTTAAAATTAAAATTTAATTACATCATACTACTTACATTATTCGAGTTGCACGCATTGTCGTTATCCTTTTTCGTCTCTTTAGACATTTTAACAAGAAGATTATACGTCGTTCAGAGATGTGCAAGATGGGCTCCAAAAATAGTTGAACATGTGTTACACGTATAATATGAATATTGCCGATAAAAATGTTACCACGTTAACGGAATAAATATGTTTAAATATTTGTAATAATTGTGTTAAATATTTGTAATTAATATTTTTACATTAATAATTACAATTTTATTAGATATTTCTTATATAAAAAAAATTATTTCTCAGATATCCGAGATTCAATTGAATCATACAAAAAGGCTGCTGTGCGCCTGTAAAAAAGGCTGCTGTGCGCCTTTAAAAAACGGCTGCTGTGCGCCGATATAGAGCTGCTGTGCGCCTGTAAAAAAGGCTGCTGTGCGCCTGTAAAAAACGGTTGCTATCTGTCGATACAGATAGATCTATTAAGAAAATCGATCAATTAATGAATAATTAGTTTGCGAAGAAAAGATCTATTAAGAAAATCGATCAATTAATAAATAATTAGTTTGCGATCAGACAGACAGATAAAGAGAATATTTATATTAAACTTAGGATTGATCAATCAGTTATTTATTTATTATATATATATTCATACATGTAATGAAAAAATTATTATAAAACAAAAATTCTGACGTACTTCGAGCAATATTATTGTTTTATAACATAAAATAATTTAACAAAAATCTTCAAAGTCGCTAGTGGTAAATATAAATTGATAGACTTAAATTCGACTTAACTAGCAAAAGTTTATTTAATCGAATTCACAACGTTTCGACCATTTGGTTGTGGTCCTTATCGAGTGAGATACACTACAACAATGTGATTAACAAATAGAATTTTAACATTGTTTGATACGCATATAAAAATAAAAATACAATTTAAAAAACGAACATACTTATCAAATAAACGATGTACATTATAATAAAATTAATGAGATATCCATGAGAAAGGATGTAAATATGGACAACGAAGAAACACGTCTCATCGATGTGATGATCCGTCAACGACTAGTTAAAACGGTTAAAAAGACGTCTATACGACCTTTATTATTTTGTCATAAATATTAGTCAGACTTTCTGTATCTTTTTGAAGATTGATTGTATTATCATGCTTCCTAATAAAGAACATTTCAGCGATCTCTCTCTTTCTAATATGTTTTTCATTATGTAAGATGGTCGGCGAAGTCCTGTCAAATTCATGTGCAAATTCACATTTATGTTTACTAATGACTGAGTGATTAGTAGGATGTAATTTGATATTGCTAAAATGTTCCTTAACGCGAGTACACAAATGCCTCTTAGTCTGGCCAATATAAGAAGCATAATTCTATTTGTTAATCACATTGTTGTAGTGTATCTCACTCGATAAGGACCACAACCAAATGGTCGAAACGTTGTGAATTCGATTAAATAAACTTTTGCTAGTTAAGTCGAATTTAAGTCTATCAATTTATAAAATAATTTCTTTCTTAAATATACGGTACGACAAAAATAATTATGCCTCAAAAGAGAAAATACGGAAATTTGAATAAAGTGAGTCGCGAAGATAGGCGTTCACGACAAAGACGAAAAATTGAAAGTTTGGAGGAAAGGTCTCAACGACTTGAAGCTGATGCTCAGAGACATGCTCAGCAGAGGGCCGATGAAAATGACGAGGCAAGGATTAAACGACTCGAAACTGATGCTCAGAGACATGCTCAGCAGAGGGCTGATGAAAATGATGAGGCAAGGATTAAATGACTCGAAGCTGATGCTCAGAGACACGCTCAGCAGAGGGCCGATGAAAATCACGACGCAAGGATTAAACGACTCGAAGCTGATGCCCAGAGATATGCTCAAGGAAGGCATCATGCTAGAAAATTACATAATCACATTGCGTTAATTGTCAAGGATCATGAAATAAATGTGTCAATTCATACACTTGGCCAAATGAATGTAGAATGCCAATTTTGCAAATCGTTAAACTTTGCATGTGAAAAATCTAAAGATGGAAAATTTAAATATTGTTGCCAAAAGGGCAAGCTTCAATTAAAGCCAATAAATTGTCCTGATTTTCTTAAAGAATTATATATGAGAAATGATTTTGCATCAAAAAATTTCCTTGATAATATTCGTTCATATAATAGCGCTTTAGCTATGGCTTCCATGGGTGCCCCGGGCAATAAAAATCCATTGGATGTTGTGAACAATGCTCCTTATTGCTTGAAGATTCATGGGCAATATCATCATTTGACCTCGACGGCAATGCGCCCAGCGGATGGGCAAGTTCCGCGTTTTGCGCAGCTTTACTTTTTAGATACAGAAGAAGCTATTAATCATAGAATGAATAATAAAGATAATCAAGGCTGTGATCCAGCCCTAATGAAAGATTTGTCATGCTTTATGATCCAATGCAATGAATTTGCTAAGACTTTTAAAATGATGCGTCAAGTTGAACAAGATCTTAACCCGAGAAGCAATGAAGCCATAAATTTAATGTTGTCTTTTCGAAATGATCGTCAACACAATCAAAGAAGATACAATGCTCCACGAGCTAATGAAATAGCCGTGGTTTTTCAGAATGTTGATGGTGAGCCTCCATTTGAGAGAGACATTCGGATTTATAACAAAAATTCGAACGATGTTCAACAAATATCAATTCTGGACAAAAGATGTGACCCTATGTGTTATCCTTTGTTATATCCATATGGTAACGATGGATGGCATTCAGAACTTCAATCATATAATCCTAAATATCCAGAATTCAAAGTAACTCAAATGGATTATTATGCTCACCTGCTGACACCAAGAGCTGAATTTAGTCAATTTAAAAAGGCAGGCAGGTTGAGATGTCAATTTATACTTGATGCTTATATGAAAACTGAAGCCAATAGGCTTAATTAAATTATTAAATTAAATCAACCTCAATTAAGAACTTTATTCGGGATTAATGGATCACCTAGATAATCGAGCACAAAATGAAGGAACTAAAGCTGGTATACCTGTAATATTACCATCTTCATTTATGGGCAATCCAAGAAATATGCAAGAAAGGTACCAAGATGCCATGTCTTTGGTCAGAAAGTTTGGTAAACCAGACATTTTTCTTACGATGACTTGCAATCCTCAATGCTCCGATTAAAGATAATCTGGATGGATGTTCAATAGAATTTCGACCTGATTTGGTAGCTAAAACATTTAACTTAGATGTCAAAGAGGTTTTAAAGGATCTAATCCAAAATAATATTTTTGGAAATATTATAGCTTATGCAGGTGTGATTGAGTTTCAAAAAAGAGGACTTCCACATTTGCATTTACTTGCAATGTTGAGTGATGAAGATAAGCCTCAACTTCAAAAAGTCGTGACATGATGGTATGGGCTGAAATTCCTGACGAAGAAAGATATCCAGAACTTAATGTAAAAGTTTTGAAGCACATGATTCATGGTCCTTGTGGAGATCCCTCCCAGAGATATCCTTACACTGGGGACGATGGAAAATGTTCAAAAGGTTTTCCAAAAGACATGGCGGTGCATTTTCTTTACACAGATATTCCTTATCATTATATCTATGATAAGAAAGAAACTAAGTGGAAGCCACGCAAAAAAGGTGGTGACAAAATAATTTCAAGACTCTATACAGTAAGCATAAAAGATATTAAGAGATTTTATCTCCGTCTTCTTCTACTCCATGTGACTGGAGCTAAACGTTTTGAAGATTTGAGAACTGTAAATGGAGTTCTTTATGAGACGTTTAAGAATGCAGCAATTGCAAGAAATTTGATAGAAGCTGATGATCTTTGGGAAAAAACTTTGGAGGAAGCAACAGAATCAAATATGCCTGCACAACTTCGAGAACTATTTGCCTATATTTGCATCTTTGGAACTCTAATAGATGTACCAACTATTTGGAATAAATACAATTTCATGATTGAGGACTTTGTACATAACAATGTTGTTAATCCTGAAAATATGGCTTTAAACCATATACAAGAAATTCTGATAAATAATGGAAGTAGCTGTGAGAACTTCCAATTGCCAAATCCAACTCCAGTAAATATTTACGTAACAGAGTATAATGTGGATGAAGAAAGAATCCGTGGTGATTATTTATTATCGACACTAAATGCTGAGCAAAAGCTCGTGTACGATATAGTCATGCGAGCGATTCAAAATGAAAATGAACCTCAGCGGTTATTTTTTATTGACGAGTTTGCAGGAAGTGGTAAAACCTACCTGTTTAACACATTTTTGAATGTTATTCGAGGAAGAAACGAAATAGTTCTTCCATGTGCTTCAACTGGAATTGCAGCCACACTTTTAAAAGGAGGAAGAACCTATCACTCTCTGTTCAAGCTTTCAATCCCAATTGATGATGGAGCTAAATCTAATATCAGAGGAAATTCTAAAACTGCACGAGAACTGATCACTGCCAAACTAATCATATGGGATGAGGTGAGCATGGCTGTTGGACATGCTTTAACAGCAGTTGATAAACTCTTCAGGGATTTGATGAAGAATCCTCGACCATTTGGAGGAAAAGTAATTTTATTTGCAGGAGATTTCAGACAAAATCTTCCCGTAGTGCCACATGCACAGAAAGCAGCCATAATTGAGTGGACTGTAAAATATAACCATATATGGAGGAATGTAACTCATATAAAATTAAAGCAAAATATGAGAACTGGGGATGAAAAGGAATTTGCAAATTGGCTAATGCAACTTGGAGATGGTAAATTGTACAATACAGATGGACTAGATCTCGATACAATTGAAATACTTCAAGATTTTATATCAAAAGAATCAATTATTAATGAGATTTTTGGTGATAGAATCACTAAGGAACAGATAAGAGAAAATCAAGATCGCGCGATCCTTTGTCCTAAGAATGAGGATACATTTAAAATTAATGACGAAATCCTTCGTCTAATGGGAGGAGAAGAAAAGGAATATCTCTCAATCGACTCTATTGTGAGTGATGATCCACAGGAGCAATTGAATTTTCCGACTGAATTTTTAAACTCTGTGACACCTTCTGGGATGCCAGTTCATCAACTTAAAATAAAAGTCAATACAACAATTATTTTATTAAGAAATTTAAATACAAAGAAAGGACTCTGCAATGGCACAAGATTTATTGTAACTGATTTGAAACCTAATCTTATTTATGCGGAGGTTCTAACTGGTCCCTCAAGAAGTCAGATTGTTTTCATCCCAAGGATAGATTTCCTACCAAATATGGAAATTCCATTCAAGCTTAAACGGAGACAGTTTCCTATTCGAGTGTTATTTGCTATGACAATCAATAAATCTCAAGGACAAACTTTACGAAAAGTTGGGATTTATCTGCCATATCCTGTATTTGCTCATGGTCAACTCTATGTAGCATTTTCTAAAGCAACCAAAAGGGAAAATGTTAAAATTAAGATCGATGAAGTAAGCAATCAAGGGCATCTCATTAAAGAAAATCCTAAATCATTTACAGAAAATGTCGTATACAGAGAGGTTTTATAAATTGAAGAATTAGAAAACTGCATGAGAGCTAATAATATAGCGGGTCAGCGGTGGTTATTTCAGCCGTAAAAAAAAATTTTGTAAGTAAATAATAGAAAATATAAGAAATATTATATACCAATCTAAAAAATTCTCTTAATTGCATATATATATATATTTTAACTTTTCGTATCATATTTCTATATATTTCATCTATCTATATTTGTATATATATATATAATATATAATATATATACATATATATAGATATATATACAAGAAAGCTTTGAGGCCCGCGCGAAGCGCGGGCCTCAAAGCTAGTATGTATATATATATATATATATATATATATATATATATATACATACATACATGTAAAGAGATAATACACACGCACACACATACACACAGAGTAAATTATAATAGCGTTAGAAGTTAAACAAAATGATAAAACTAGATTTTTATTAACCCGGTGGGTGCTAGGAGTCCTTTTGGGATAGTCCGCACCAGGTGAATGTTTACACTTTTATTTTTTTATTAACCCAGTGGGTGCTGGGAGTCCTTTTTGGGATAGTCCACACTAGATTAATAAAATTACAAATGCATTAGTCAAAACATTAAATTAAAAGAATTGTATGTGTATCTTATCATAAACATATAGAATATTTTTAAATAAAATTTGATGTTTTGTTCTTTTTTGCATAGCATAAACTACTTTTAAAATGAGATGTTTTAATTATTTTATAAATAAGAGAATCTATAATATATTTTTGTTATAAATGAGAGAAAGATATAAATATATTCTATATGTTTATAATAAGTTTTGTGTGTATACTATAATAATTTCTTAAGATTCAAACTTTTAATTATGCACTTGTATTTTTATTAACCCGGTGAGGGATTGTAGTCCTTTTTGGATTAAAAGTTAAAAGTTTAAAATGAAAGAAATTGTTACAGTACACACACACACACACACACACACACAATCTAATTATAAACATATAGAATTTTTTTACAATCTTAGCTCTCATTTACGAATTAAATAGACATCTTATTTTAAGAGTACTTTACGCTACGCATAATCACATTTTATTTAAAAATATTCTATATGTTTATGATGATCACATGTTATTTATAATGTACTATTGCATTGCAATTGATTACCTTTTCGTAATCTATACTGGCTAACCATATGAGTTGTATTAAACGGCTTACTCTCTGAACCACCGAAGGCATGCCAAAGACTCTCTGTACTCATTGAGAGGGAAGCACCATACCCAGCCATAAGAACATATAGATAATATTTTCTGTTAATAATATGTAACAATTATTATATCATCAATCGTCATATCAGCTCCTAATAAACATAAACCTTCTAATAAATAAACAAATAAAAACAATTAATATGGAATAATTATTACCGGAATGTATGAAATTACTCTCACTTTAATACAATTATTAAAGTGGGAGTAATTTCATACATTCCGGTAATAATTTATAAAAATATTAACTAATTATAATGTACTATTGTAATTGATTACCTTGTCGCAATCTATATTGGCTAATTCCATATCAGTTGTATTGGACATAAAGTAGTGCTCATAAAAGTCGCTCTAATACATGTACGTACCCGTATAAAGATACAATTTAAAGTTTTTCTAAACATTGTTTTGCGGCACTGTAAAAAAACTAAAATTGAAATGTAAACCCTTTAATAATCCCTTAAATCTTGATAAACTGCTCAGATACACACATACACAAACACACACATCACAAACACACACATACATTGTGATTACTAAATACCATCGACTCGAAAGTGAGGTTAACCGCGCACGTGCTGTTATAACGCATGCTGTCAATGTGCAGAGTGCTGCTAGCGCGATCTTCCGTCAAACAATTCAACCGTACAAGATGCATACATTGCTATTTATTGCATGTGTTGTGTACGTGTATATACGTGTAGCGCGATACTACTATATATCTATGCATGTGTTGTGAACGTGTAGTATACGTGTAGCGATGACGACGGTGACGGTGACGGTGACGTTTCTTAAACGAAAATTTTCACATCTCGACTTTGCGTCGTAATATATAATGTTTATATAATATGTAAATATGTGTTTACATAATATAATATATGTAGAGCAAAAATAAAGACAC
Organism: Lasius fuliginosus; assembly: GCA_949152495.1. NCBI lineage: Eukaryota > Metazoa > Arthropoda > Insecta > Hymenoptera > Formicidae > Lasius > Lasius fuliginosus. The sequence continues at coordinate 18,543,115 of OX424443.1, read as the reverse complement.
TTTTCTTATATAATTTAAACCCAAGCTATCGATTAAGCCTAATAAAAATTCAATCCGTTCAGTGGTTATTGAGGTCTGATAATCTCGAGTACTCTTAACTGGCCGGCTCGTGTAAAGATACCCGGAGTGCCTTGCTACTGCTGCGCGGTACTTGGCGCGAGACACTACCGTGTCTCTTGATTTATGAAGTTGATTTTACAATAACATCAATAATCGAAAAGAAATCAAGAATCAACATATTCGTCAATTTATGTTAGCTACAACATTCGTTCTCTCATCTCATCTATATCGCGCTGACGATACATAAAGTAGCGATGAAAAAGTATAAGTGAAAAAGCATCAATAAATTGCCAAGCCTAATAAGCGCCCATGTCTTACATTCTGTGTATTAGTTTACGTTACGAATTATTATTTTATTATTATGTATCATTGTACAATTTGGAAACATATATATAAATTTTTATGTACATATATGCATAAGCATATATAAAATTTACAAAAAACGGGTGCTTATTAGCCTTGTTACGTTACTGCCTTCTGCTACGGAAGGCCAGTAGCGGGATTCTCTAATGTCTTAGCGACGATTGTCGCTATCGCTAGTTATCGACTTTTGTCGCTTGCGCGATCGACGATGTCGACGCCGCGTGATTCTGTAAGGCTGATGGCAGAGAACGCGACGTAAGCGCTTACGTCTGACGTAGACGTGGACGTAAAGTAAGGCAGAGAAAAACGTAATACGTAAGTCGTAAGAGACTATTGTGTGGATACGGAAAGTGCGTCGGACAAAGAGTGTGAGCAATATTAATATATATATAAATATATATATCTTAATAGTTTATAAGTAAATATGCTAAAATATAATAAAAAATAGCTTTGTTCATAAAGACAATGATTTATTTGTCTCTTTTTCCTTTATCAAAATAGTAATTGTTATTTGAGGTTAATTGATATTTTTCTTTGCTATTTCAAAGTACATTACTAAAAAAATATTTTTTAAATAATCTCTTAAAAAATATGAAGATACGAAATACAGCATGTTATGAACCAAATACGATGTATTTATTATTAATAAGACATAAATAATTAACAAATGTTATATGTATATTATTTTGTTAGTATACACTTATATTTATATAAAATATACTTATACACAATTTACAGTGCTTTAATAAAAATGAAAAATGATGATGAATTTTTAATTTTTGTAATGTACTGGATAAACATGTATCTTTTACTAATACGTAAAAGAAAACAAATCAGGTGGTTAAATAGGCGATGGCTTGTGAGACCTATTAATGAAATGAGGATTCAAAGTGGAGATTATGATAACTTATTCCAAGAAATAAAAAATGATCCTGAATTGTTTTATCGTTATACTAGGATGACATTGTTAAATTTTCAACAATTAGTACAAATAACAAAACCATATTTGACAAAAAAAAGTCCTCGTGCTTTAGTCCCAGAACTACGACTTTTAATAACTTTAAGGTATTTATATAACTACATATTTCATTCCTAGGTGTCTAATAACTAGTTTGTACTATATAGTTAATATAAATGTATTATATTTATTATATTTTTGCAGATATCTTGCTACAGGTGACCTACCATTTAGCATAGCTTTGGCATTTAGAGTTGGTGAATCCACAGTAAGAGAAGTGGTAAAAGAAGTTTGTTTAGTTTTAATTAAGGTTTTACAACCACTGTATCTTTCTTTACCTACGGAAGAAGATTGGAAAAAATGTCAACATGGATATTGGAAAAGATGGAACATTCCAAATTGTGTAGGTTCTGTTGATGGCAAACATGTCAGATTACGCTGTCCTCCAAACTCTGGAAGCTTATACTATAACTATAAAAAATTTTATAGTATAGTGTTATTGGCAGTAGCTGATCATCTATACAGATTTACATTGGTTGACATTGGCGCATATGGAGGTAAATAACAAATTAAAAATGAAAACCTACATATGTACTATAATAATTTATTTATTTATAGGAAACAGTGACGGGGGCATTTTTAATGAATGTGATATAGGAGTAAATTTAAATAATAATCGGTTGAATTTATTTAAAAGAACAGATAAACCTTCCTGACAGCAATTTAAAAACATATACTTACTTTGTGGCTGATGATGCTTTTAAATTATCAAAGAGAATAATGAAACCTTATTCTAGCAAAAACTTAATATATAAACAGAAGATTTTCAATTACCGACTTTCTAGAGCACGGAGAACGGTTGAAAGTGCTTTCGGAATTTTTTCGAATAAATGGAGAATATTCCAAACAGCTATTAGCATGCTACCAGAAACCGCTGATTTAATTGTAACAGCTTCAGTATGTCTACATAATTATGTATTGAAAGAGGAGCAACGCAGTGGACATAAAATGTACAGTCAAGAACCCATTTCTAATAATAATACTAACCAGGTAAAAATAAAAGTAAAAGTAAAATAAAAGTAAAATGTGTGTGTGTGTAATTTTTCAAAGTAATAATTTTTAATGTTTTAGGATTCACCTTGGATCAATATACCAAATGTTCTTGAGAAAGACAATGACGTTATAAATGCCGAAGCTCAAAGGAGTACTTTGAGCGATTATTATGTTTCTGAAAGTGGAAAAGTAGAATGGCAGCATGATTACGTTCCAAGAGGTGTATATGCAGACGAATGAATATAAATAAATAAATAAATATATATATATATATATATATATATATATACAACATGTTCAGTAATTATGTTTCTATATTACTAATTTTATGTATAACAATATAAACAAATTGTCTATTTAAAATAAAAGTTTTTGTGTTAAAACAAAGAAAACATAAAATATATTATTTTTACAAAACATTTTATTACCATCATACAAAATGTATGAGCTGAAACTTCAATAGTGATAATAAAAATGTTTTATAAATTGTTTTTATTTACAGTTTGTATTTACTAAAACTGTAATATATATTGATATTTTTTCCCACGTTTCTAATACATTATTAAAAAATTTTATAATTTGATAATGATCAATGGATACATTTCTGTCTCTTTTTACATATTACAATAATTATTCACGTGGAATCAAAATTATTCGATGCGAAAGCGTGCTTTTTAGCAATTTTTTTAAAAAAATATTGCATTTGCAATCTTCTTTATGGATTCTGTAAAATAACATTGTAAAATTAATATAAATTTATTAATAAATAATAAGTATTAATTTATTTATAAATTTATTAACGTTACTTATAACATTAAATAAAAAATATACATAACAGAAACTTCATCTTATCAACTATTTGTACATTAGAATAAAAATAATAAAGATACAAAGATAATGCAAAAAAATACTTTTTGGTACATTATTTTTTTACAAACTATTAGGAACTATTTTTGGTAAATAAAATCTTACAAACTATTAGAAACTATTTTTGGTAAATAAAATCTTTCTATGTTAAATCTTTTAGATAAAACAAACTTATCACAGAAAAAAAAGAAAATCTTTGAGATAAAATAAGCTTATCACAGGAAAAAAAATCTTTCTATGTTAAATCTTTTAGATAAAACAAACTTATCACAGAAAAAAAAAGAAAATCTTTGAGATAAAATAAGCTTATATCACAGGAAAAAAATCTTTCTATGTTAAATCTCGGATAAAACAAGCTTATCACAGAAAAAAAGGAAATCTACTTATGTCTATATTATATTATATGTAGAATAATAGATAAAATGACTTCTTTAATCATTACTTTTCTGGTAATGGCGCAGTTAAAGCATCCATAATCATTCTCCTTCTTATATTTTTTCATTTTCTGGAATATTGCTAAATTGTATTTTTATAAATTCCATGAAAGCATCATCTGCTGTCGAAACTTTCTTTTCCATATATGTTGAAATTCTATGACTCATTTGAATTAATGTTTGTTCTAACTCCTTTGTTTCGTTAACTTTCCATTTTTTCATCTTTGGTGCTACATTTTCTTTATTAAAATTTTTGGTATTATGAATGTGCTGCTTCTTTACACTTTCATTTTCTTCATTGGTTGATTCATCTGCAACACTTTGTGACTCATAGGTATTATTATCTTTATCAACTATACTCGGTTGAGATTTTGTGCAATTAGTGTAGCTTCTGGAAAAAAAATATAAATGTATATATGTATATATATTTAAAGTTAAGCGGATAAATTTAATTCAATAAGTTATTTCACCTTCGTCTTTTAATGACATGGTCTAAAAATGTTAACTGCGAAAAAAAAGGAAATCGAGTAGATTTAGCAGCAGCACTTCCACTTTTCGATTCAGTTTCAATTTTTTTTCTCTTTGCTGTATTGGTCCCTTAATGAGATACACCTTTTTTGGCAATATGAAGGAGTGTACATGTCACCTGAGCAGAAAAAGTTTTAGATTAAAAGAACTAATACATACATTACCACTATATTATTTCATTAATTAATTGATTTCTTTTATAAGTGAAATTTATTACTCACTACAATTAGTTTGAGTCATTATTTTGGATATTTCAATCCAAGCATTTTGCTTCATTAAACAGTCCTTAAAACTGGCATTACTTTTATCATATAAAAATGGACGTTCTCTATATATTTCAATAAGAAGTTCATCGCCACTCTTTTCTTCAATATCAACAGATGCAGGTATACAGCCATTGTCACAGTCGTCTGTACTGATTTCGTCAGATAAATCAGCAATACTATTGCAATAATTTATATGATCAGACATTTGCATTACTCTTAGTAGCACTTCAAAAGTAAATTTTCTGTTTAAGAAATAAATTAAAACAAATTAAAACGATTAGAAACAATAATTTAAAAAATAAATGTTAAGAACATCTTTTTTAGCAATGTACTTTGAAATAGCAAAGAAAAATATCGATTAACCTCAAATAACAATTACTATTTTGATAAAGGAAAAAGAGACAAATAAATCATTGTCTTTATGAACAAAGCTATTTTTTATTATATTTTAGCATATTTACTTATAAACTATTAAGATATATATATTTATATATATATTAATATTGCTCACATTCTTTGTCCGACGCACTTTCCGTATCCACACAATAGTCTCTTACGACTTACGTATTACATTTTTCTCTGCCTTACTTTACGTCCACGTCTACGTCAGACGTAAGCGCTTACGTCACGTTCTCTGCCATCAGCCTAACTTAGCCTTAACGATATTTATCGATGGAAGATTCGTTACCAGCGCATCGACAAAATTCGGTTACAATTCGGTAAATCTGACAACGTTGCAGTAAAAATCTAGTAACTTTCAGCAGAATTTATGAATTTTATGAACGCGAACGAAAAAAGATAAGAGAATATAATCTAAGCACTCGGATTCTCAGTTTCAAGGAAGACGTTAAGAAAAAAAGGAGGAACATGGCCCAAAATGGGACAATGTAAGTATTTATTCGAAATATGTTTTATATAGAAAATAAAAATAACAATATATCCTTTATGGAAAAATATTATTGGACTCGCGAAGAAACGATTGGAAGTAATTGAAAAACCATTTTAATCCAATATTTTACACTATTCATTCCAATAGATTTTTCACTAATTCAATAGTATTTTTCCACAAGAAAAACATAAAATAATTACTTTTTATTCTTATAGCAAGAAAGCACGAAGTTCCCGGACAACATCGTTGCAATACACCAAAATGTTGGATTTCTTCTATCTAAATAAGGGCCTCGCTGAAGGCAAATTTAATACTTTACACGGAAAGGAAATAACACAAAAAAGTGGGCATAGCTAGCTACAAAGTTAAATAATGTTCAAGGAGTGACAAAAACTGCTGAACAGTGGCAAGTGGTACGTATATATAATATACATACTTGGCGCGAATAAACATATTATGTACGTATTATACGTGCATATAATATACGTACCTTGCTCATTTTGAAATAATAGCGAATCTACCGAGTACTGATCGTAACATCGGTTCATCGGTCTTTTCGAGAAGATGTAATAAGGGCATAAATAATATTATATAGTGTTATTGTACGAAAATTGAAAACATAATTTTTTTCTAAATTTTCGTATAATAACGTTATAAAACGCCTTTTTTATAGTACTTTTATTATTTATGTTTATAATTATGTTTTTTTACAAAATTGTAGCAAATCGTGTATGATCTGCTGAGCAGTTTCATTCATCGAGAGAGCAGTTTGAATACATTGCTCAGAAGCAAGCCGATGCTGCGTTTGTAAGTAACTCTTCAATTGGCGTAAAATATATGATTTTTTAAAAACAAATTATGTAGATAATTCATAAAATATATTCGAATGTTTGCAGATACATGCTGAATCTGCCAAAGTTCAAGCAGAGGCATCTAGAATGCATGCGCTTGCAATGACTGAAATTGCACATGCCATACAAAAGTTGGCAGATACTGCTGCTGTACAAGCTGTTAATGATAGTGAACGGATAAGAGTTTTTGAGAAACTTACAATAATGATGAAAAACCTATTGCCTACTTATCTCAATGAATAATCTCTGTGATGTCATAGTTCCTAGAGAATTCGACGATGAAGTACTGCGAGTACTTTTTTGCCAAATGTGATCCGCCCTATATTTTTATAATAATGACAAATTAATATATAGTATCTATAATAGTGATCTTTATTTAATAATTATAATTATAATTTTGTTTTATTTTTAGTTTTATTTTAATCTCTGTGATGTCATAGTTTCTAGAGAATTCGATGAAGTACTGCGAGTACTTCTTTGCCAAATGTGATCCGCCCTATATTTTTATAATAACAAATAATAATGACAAATTAATATATAATATCTATAATAGTGATCTTTATTTAATAATTATAATTATAATTTTGTTTTATTTTTAGTTTTATTTTATAATATAAAAAAAGTTAAAATAAAAAGTTTTTCAAGGAACAGAAAAACTTATACTTACTTTCAATCCGTTTTATTACCGTAATAGCTATATTTTATCCAACAACTTTTCTAATTCACTATGTCACATGTCACATATATTACACATGCATGCATACATTACATACATCAACGTATTACCGATTACACAGATTATCGTTAACGGCTTAGCGAGACCTCCGGTATCGATCGCAACCGCATCGACACAGCTTCGACACTTTTCGAAATTCAACGATTCAAGTTATCGAGAGTTGTCGATAACTGCTAGTTACAGAATAACCTTTTGCGATAATCATCGATATCGATAGTTAACGATAGCGATTTTCGTCGTTAAGGAGTTACAGAATCCTGCTACAGAAAGCATTTTCAGATCGTATCTCGCGTATAGCATGGGCACGTGATTAGCACAGTAGAGGAACAAGGATGACGCGATTATATCGATCCTTGTCTCTCTTACGGTGCATTCGCGTGAGCGATGCAATGGTGTGCGTACATGTACAGACATACACCATTACATAAAACCTGAAATTGGTTTCTCAGCGTTGGCAACATTGAAACCGGTGTTTCTCGTTCTTCGCGCGAGGTCTCCAAGATCAATTCGGAGTTTGCCTCGGACCGCCATAGAGTTAGCAGACGAATTAAATATTTTCTAATTATTCTTTTTTATATAATTTGGGAATCGTTTGGGAAAATTTAGGAAAATCATTTGAACATTTGGGAAATAATATTTTTTTGTTAATAACAAAATTTTATCGAGCGCCAAGTTAGCAGATAACGATTATATTTAATATATATTATAAACGGGATCGATTATAAATCATTTGGGGATGACGTTTTCATTATTATTTTTATTTGGGAAAAGTCGCTTTTTTATAATTTAATAAAATTGTGTATTTAAAAAAATTCATTTAGGCGACACGTCTTTAGATTGTCTACATTATCGACAATAGATCAAAAATTGCATATTTCTTAAAATGATAAAAAAGAAATAACAGACTAAACATAAAATAGCTTTTCTGCATAAAAAATGTATTAAAGCAAAATTTATTTGAACCATAGCAGACTTTTGCATAACGCATAAGAGAATCAACCAATCAGGATCCTTCATTTCTATCTCGGGGATCCTAGGGATAGAAATGAAGATTTCTGATTGATTGAATCCCTTATGTCTTATACACAACACATAATGCAAAAGATAACGGATTCAACCAATCAGAATTCTTCCATTTCTATCCTAATTTTTTTCATGTATGCTGTCCTTTAAGAGCAAGCAAAACGAGCAAGTTTAACTCTATCTAATATTTCAACATTGTGTGACGTCGTCGAAATCGACGACGTAGATTTTACTGAATTTTTCTAAATTTTTTTAAATTAATAAATATAAACAGTATTTACCTACTTATAATATCTATAACATTGGTAAGAAACTTTTCAGATATTTTTGCAATACTTTTATAGAAAGCACATAGAATTTGTAATAAATTAAGGATAAATTTCAGAACTGCGTGCTATGTCTAATTAACGATAAATGGCCGGTGAGGTAAGACCACCTAGTTTATTTTATGAAAATTTGTTTTGCATTTTGGAAAAGAAAATAAAAAAATTCTTTTTGAAGATTAAATCATTAAAATATAATGAGGAAAGCGACATGCAACAAAAATCCAATTTGGAATTGGTCTGTAAGCGTTGGAAGACAAAGGACTTTATCCTTACAAATCTACGAATCTTTCGAGAAATAGCAACAAGAAATCCAAGTATGTTTTTATACTTTTCTAATCTTAGCGATAATATAGTGTTGTGTGTTGTCCTATTAGAGATTATATTGGAGACTATATTAAATTTTATTTTTTTTCTCTTTCTCTTATAATCTATATATTGTGTGTATAAATTCGTTGTAGAATTGACCACCTACTAGAAGTAATAAAAAAATCGTTCACAGCAAAAAGGAATAGAAAAATGAGGTCTGAATCCTGATATACAATAAAGAAATTTTTATCAACAAAATTGACACGCTGTGTTTGACTCAATAAATAATAATTGTGTGCATGTTGAGGGTAAGTAAATAAAATTATTATAATCACATGATATCTCATATATATTTAATTATATATTTCTAATTATCAAATTTTACAGGTACACAAACAGCGAAGATAAATACAATAAAGTTGCAATCAGTTTCAGTGCTTTTATTGATATATTTTGAAGAAGTTACGAGACATTTTAAAGACACTAAATTTTTCAAGAGTTTGCCTTCATTCTTTAACTGACAATTGAAACTCTGGTAAAATAATAATTATCTTCGTAAGGTTGAAGCGTTACCATAAATAAATATGATGAAATTCTAAATAATTAGATTCTGTACAGACGGTAAGGATTATACTATTTGTAATTAAAAGTAAAGAAATTTATATATATATTAAACAATTTTTAAAACCTTATTTGCATTTTTTTAGATTTTAACAATAGTGGAATAGGTTTGAGAAATTAAGTGAAAAAATGTAGAATGTGGAGTAAAGTGCTATTGAAAATTTAACCATCGAAATTGGTAAGATAGCAATATTGAATTTCATATTTTTATTATGAACTTTATAAAATACTTAACTACTTATCTACATTTGTGTGTTCACAGCCATTTGTGCAAATAGAAGATGTTTTGACGAAATGGACATTACAAATATGGAAAATATAGGACTATTATTGTTATATGTATACTATTAAGAAATTATAACGAAAAGTATTTTTTATAATCTTCCGAATTCGTGCAAACCTTACATCTAGGAGCGATATAATGAAGTAAAATCAAAGATGATCTCGACACATGTGACCGATGACGAGCAGGTTAGATTGATTTAAATTGTTCGTTTTGCTTTCCCTTAAAAGCCATTTCACCTGAAAAAATTTTAATTGTAACTGTAAGCAAATTGTGTGTGAATTATATTAACTACAATTAAAATATTTTACTTTATTTAGAGAGTCAATGAGATGGAATTCTGTAATGACAAAAGTATCTTGTATGAAAAATTATTGTGATAATAATACTTTATACAATACCTTCTGCAAAAAATGGATGTCTGGTGGAAAGGTCTATTAGAACAGGTAAGCATTGCATATTGAAAATCTATTGATTAAAAATTCTTTTTAATCATATTTGCTTTTTAATTGTATTATATTCATATTTGCTGCAATTTTTTTCATCCAGTAGTATATTAACATTTAAAAAATCTCCGTTTTGAATGAACTTTCAAAGCTTTCCAACTAATAAAGGACCCCGCATACTTATAAAAAATTGGGTTTAGGTGAAATTGGCTGAAAATGAAATATGTTATAGTTGATGAGGTCCTGATCAAAAAACCTAATGGGCAAAAAGCCCAAAAATGGACAGTTGTTTTGCTATAGGCTTTCGAAATGTACGATTCACACGATTTTTACTGTTACACCGTCGACTATTACGAGTCGACATTGACGTTTTTTCCGCAGCCGCAAATCATTTCGCTACTAAAATGTTTCAATTGCAAATCATTCCGCAACCAATGTTTCAATCGCAACTCATTCCGCAACTATTCCGCAGTCACTGACAGCAATACATTCCGCAACCAATGTTTTAATCGCAACTTATTCCGCATCTATTCCGCAGTCACGACCGCAAATCATTCCGCAACTGCAACTTTTTGACCGCAATTCTTTTACCAAACTATTTCGATTTTGCGATTGCGGAATGAGTTGTGGAATAATTGCGGCGAAGATTGCGATTGCGGAATGTATTGCAGTCAGTGACTGCGAATAGGTTGCGGAATGAGTTGCGATTGAAACATTGGTTGCGGAATGATTTGCGGCTGCGGAAAAAAACGTCATTATTGATTCGTAATAGTCGACGGTGTAACAATAAAAATCGTGTAAGTCGTACATTTCGAGAGCCCGTAGCAAAAAAACTGTCCATTTTTTAGCATTTTGCTCTTCAGGTGTTTTGATCAGGACCTCATCAACTACAACATATTTCATTTTCAGCCAATTTCACCTAAACCCAATTTTTTATAGTGTGCGGGGTCCTTTAGCTTTCTCTAGTATTTTTTTAATAAAGTATTTTGCTATTTTTCTCTTTTATAAAATATTTTAATTACTGCAAATTTTATTACAAATTTTGTCAAAAATAACTTTAAATTTTATTTTGTTATAAAATATGTATTAATTTGAAAGCATTTCTCACATTTAGAAGAGTCTTAAACATTTATTGAAGCCATTTCTAAATTACATAAAGCTTTTTTTACGATTTTTTATTTCCCTCTCCCTCTATGTAAGGGATTGTAAGAGTTTCTGTGATCTCTTCCCCCGTATATTGTACATAATATTTTACAATTTTACTAATAAAATTTATTGAATATTTTAATTTTGTTTTGGAGATAAAGAATTAATTAAACGTGAGTGATAGAAAATGCGAATACACTTATTATATCAAATATCTTTTTCCATAATATTAAGTTATATTTTCATTATTTTTAAGAAATATTTAAAATCAATTAAGAAAGACAATTAATCAATGAATAAAAATGAAAACTCATGATTTTTTTTGGCGAAAAAATTTTTAACAGATTTTTTTCTGAAGACCATTTACTAAAATTTTACGTAAGAACTATTTCACCCCCTTTCTTTCTCCACGTAAGAAAGCGTAAGAAAATTCTGATCCCCCCTCTCCCCAAAAAACCTTTACCTAATTTAGGAATGGCCCCTATAGGGGCCAAATAAAATTCTACGAATATTATTAGCAGGTAGTTAGGTAGTTTTTTTAATTACGCGCCATAACAATTAATCAGGTTAAGCTGTTTTTCTTAATACTCCATGAAAAGACAAAAGACGACCGTATCAGCGCATGTCGAGACATTGTTTTTATTATTTTAGTAATTGATTGGTTTCTTTTTCATAAAATAATTACTTTAATAAAACGCTATATAATTAAGACTCTTGTGTCATATACACGTACGTTTGTGAACAATAATTTTCTATAATTATTATAATTGACTTCACACATGAAGTTTAGATGACTAATTGTATTAAACTAAAGTTACAACCTTAGATTATATAAATTAATAGTATATGTTAATAAAAAAACTTTAATTAATAAAGATTATAGTAAAAATTTATAAAGAAAGATTAATATAGAAACTATTTACCAAAACAACAATTGTACTTTCAATAAAAAATGAAATATATCATCAATGATCTTCATGATTTTTCTTTTTTTTTATTAGGTTTTTCTGAAAATGACCTGCTCGACCTGCCAACGTTACCAAAAAAGAAGCTGTTGCTTTAATTGAAAAATATATAGAACATTTTCGGACCAACAAATTTCCTGAATATTCGTCTGCAGTGTGGAAAAGTATGAGCCAAGATACTGGCGGCAGATGGAAACCACGTTCGGTGTATAATCATGTCCGAGAAAATAAACGAGATGATCTAGTAGAAGTTCGCCGAAATTTAGGTATAATGATTCCTGCATCAGAAAAAAATATTGACTTAATCGATGATTTTGAATCTGTAATTGATGAGTCTTGCGTTAATGAATCTGAATTAAACAATCAAGTTGTATATCAGGATGACGATCATGATGAAGATAGTGGCGAATGGTTTGATCTTAAACTGATCAGAGCCGAATGGGAAGAGATAAAGCCAGATGATACTTCTCCATATAAGAAAAAGACATTGAAACCACGCGTTTAGGGAAATGTCATAGCTAAAACCTTTTGGCGGAGATATAATTTTCCATGTGCATTTGTATTTAAATGGTCGTATGTATCCCATCAATCTGATGATAAGGAAAATGAATCTTATTTTTTAAATCCTTTGAAAATTCTTTATCGCTAGTGGTAAATATAAATTGGTAGACTTAAATCGACGTTACTAGCCAGTGTTTATTTGATAAAATTCACAACGTTTCGACCATTTGGTTGTGGTCCTTATCGAGTGAGAAACTACTTATTAAATAAACGTGGTCACATTATTCAATTTAAACGGATTATCCATGTAATAGATGTAAATAATGACAAAGAAGAAAACACGTCACATCAAGGAGATGATCCGTCAACTACTGTAGTTAATAATGTGACCACGTTTATTTAATAAGTAGTTTCTCACTCGATAAGGACCACAACCAAATGGTCGAAACGTTGTGAATTTTATCAAATAAACACTGGCTAGTAACGTCGATTTAAGTCTACCAATTCTTATTTTTTAAAGATTAAAGGGTCATGCACGAGTAAAAAATATAAGAATACATTTTTGGGTATTGCTGACAAAGATCCAGGAACGGGTGATTTCCACTTAATGATAAAGACTCGTGATACTCGACAAGAATATCATGAAAATGTGAAAAGACCACTAAATAGTAAAGAAAGAAGAATTGTTGGAGAAGAACTAAAAACTCAGAGTGCTGCAGTATTTCGTCGAAAACTTGCAAAGAATAATATGGTATTTGGAGATGATGAGCCATATTTTTTACAATCAAATCAAGTCTATAGACAAGCTAAGATGGAGTACATTAATGAAGAACTTGGACTCAAACACCAGGACAGAAGAGATATTATCAAGTCAATTGAAAATATGTCCACTGAGACACGTTATGTAAATGTCGTTCGTGAGATAGGTTCTAGTCTATTTCACGTGTTTTATTGTACCCCAGCTCAACTCCATGTTTATCGAGACTACTGCCGTGTCACCAAGAATGAATCTAAAATTTGTATAGATGCAACTGGTAGTTTGATAAAAAAATTTGAGACTCGTCTAGACCGAAAAACAAATCACATTTTTTTATATTCAACAATAAACTTTGAACAAACAACATTGGCAGTGAATCAAATGTTATCAGAAAAACATAATACTGAATTTATTGAATATTGGCTTAAAAGTTGGCTGCGCATGGGAGCTGCTCCACCAAACGAAGCTCATTGTGATTGGTCTCATGCTTTGATTACAGCTTTGTGTGGAGCATTTAACCAACAGACAATCAAGAATTACGTTGACTCATTGTTTCTATCAGCCACAGAAGGAAATAAAAAGTGCGACCAATGGCGACCACCTACATTTTTAAGAGTAGATGTAACTCACGTAATGCATTTTTGCGCCAAATGGAAATGCATTAAAACTCAGAAATACCCATACTTGAAAAGTTTTTATCTTCGCACCATCGCATTGATGATTGACTCCCAATCTGTTGAAGAATTCAAACGGATCATGCTGTTAACATGTATTGTAGCGCTCCAGCCTTACGCAGACACGATTATTATTTTACCAGTTTCAATTGTCAGTTAAAGAAGCAAGGCAAACTCGAAAAATTTATATCCGTACGAGGACCTATAATTTAAGAACTGGAGACAACTTCTTGCAAGAAAGAGCATCGAGACGCCATTGAGATGATTGAATCCAGTGATGATAAGAATTTAACTACTACTCATCAGTGGATAAAAACTCTAATAAATATGGTCAAACCTAAGGATATTAAGGAAACTGAAACTGAAATAAATGGTTTTTATTTACCTGATTTTGTTGATCAGATTGAAAGGATAGCTAAAGAGTTTCCGCTCTGGACTGCTGCTGTCGTACCAAACAAAAAGAGGCATGCATCGACAGCATATATGGAAGGATATTTTGCCGATTTGAAGGACAAAGTTTTAAAAGATTTCCCTAAACCAATGACTGTAAATCGTTTCTTAAGAATACACGTAGATGATTTGATTGGTGCTGCAAATTTATTCGCTCCAATTTTAAAACACTTCAATATGCAAAGATTACCTGTATCATCCACAGAATCCAGTTTCAAAACTGAAGAACATCACAATAAGTTAAACGTAACAAATCCTAACATGGAATCAACTCCAAGCTTTCAAACGCTAAAGGTTTATAATAAAATTAATGATTCAGATTTGAGATCTCGTGAATTATGGAAAGGATTAATCAATAAAAATATTTTATTCGAAAATGATCAGGAAACTTCAGTCGGACAGACAACTGTGGAAACTTTGAAGGACCAAGCTAAAACAATTGTGGATTCATCATACAACGAAAACATTCAAATTGACAATTCAAATTCAAAGTGGAGCAAATCAGACAAAGAAGTTGATGTTGATTGCCTTGGTTTCACCAACTACCAACAATCGTCCAATGAACTTGATCCTGAGTTTGAGGCTAAAACTAAAGACTTACAAAATCCGACATTTGTTTCCAAATTATTGAATTTAGAGAGCGAAGATATGCTAGAGCTCATTGATGACAATCTATTTCTGAATAATGAACAGAATACTCAAGGAGATCATCCATTCTCTGTTCATAGCTCTTCATTAGTTTCTGCGATTCCTGCTTTTTCAAGTACACCACAACTCGACCATTCATATGCAAATCTGACAAATCTAAGTGATCAAGAATTACTGATTGAAAAAAACAACAAGACAGATGCTCACGAGGACGAAAAAAAGGACAAGATAAACACGAATAGTGGTAAACCTCAAGCACCATCAAGTTATTACTTTAAACCATACCCGGAAATAAAAATCATTAACCAAATGAAAGTGCCACAGAAAAAAGGATTTTTACTGCCAAACGGCCTTATATCAAAACCAGTGAAATTCGAAAGGACAACAATATTTGTTGAAAATACATGTGGATTCAATTGTTCAAATACTTCATTTCAGTGCACTAGATGATCCAGTTTATTGCTCGAAAATTCAATCATCTTCTAACGAGACATTGCAATTGATTAATGCTTTTATGAAAAAAGGACTAACGAACGACATTTTTCTCCAACGATTCTTAATTCTCCGAAAATTTTATCAGATTGCTCAACGAACAGACAACTTTACTCGATCCATATTTTATAAATGCAGAAAATAATATTGGGACAATTTGGAGTGAATTGTTTAATTCCGAACCAAGTCTATTTAAAACATACGACTGTAATAATCCCACTTGCAATTTCGAACAAAAGAACATTTTATTTCTTTCTGTGAATCATAGAACAGTTGGAAGAAATGGATTCGGAGCGTTAGAAAAAGCTATCCAATTTCATTCACGTATTTTCAATATTCGATGTCCCAAAAAAGAATGTATTGGAATTGTTACGGAGATTAATTGGACTAATTTCCACATTTTTATTGAACTTGACATAAGACCACAAATCCAAATGACTTTTGGAATGAAATGTATTCTAGGCGATTTTCCAATTGTTTTGAATTTGGATAAAAAATATAGGTATGTAAACAGTTCGCAACATCAGTTAATTAGAAAAAGCGTGATAATTAATTACTATTTCAATTTTCAGTTTAGCAGATGTCATTGGTTATACTCCTGGTCATTTCATTGCCTATTGTCGAAGAATTACAGATCGTTGGTTATTGTGCAACGATCTCACAACTGTGATTGAATCATGCAATGATAAGACTACAATGCTCCTCATGGGATTATTTATATAGCACAATGATTTCGATGTATAGATTTCACACAGGTATTTTTGTTATCCGATCCTAGATTCAGCTTAATAATTTAAATAACTTTATATACATGTACAAAACAATTTACGCTTTCACTTGTGATAAAAGAAATGAAAAAAGCTTATATAGATATCTGTTATATGTACAAAGCAGTCTGCGCATACTTTTTTGTGATAAAAGAAAAGAAAATGACTTCCATGGATATCTGTATGAGAATTTAGTATACAAAGTGTATAAATATGTTTGTAACATTATTGAGAACAGTACTGCGATATTTAGTTTTATGAAAATAGCTTATATAGATATCTGTTATATGTACAAAACAGTCGGCGCATACTTTTTTGTGATAAAAGAAAAGAAAATTACTCCTATAGATATCTGAATGAAAATTTAATATACAAAGTATATAAATACATATATGTTTGTGTGTATATTTATATTATAATATAAATAAGAATACTAATGTGTGTGGAATTTTATTTAGTTTTATAAAGATCTGTTATATGTTCAAAGCAGTCTGCGCATACTTTTTTTGTGATAAAAGAAAAGAAAATGATTTCCATGGATATCTGTATGAGAATTTAGTATACAAAGTATATAAATATGTTTGTAACATTATTGAGAACAGTACTGGAATATTTAGTTTTATGAAAATAGTCTATTAGAAGACAATCTACACTTTTATTTATGATAAATGAAATGAAAATACTTCATTATAGATAAAGTTTATATAGATCTGTATGAGAATGTAATATAAGTAGTATATAAATACATGTTTGTAACTTTAATAAGAATTAATAAAATATTTAATAATGAAATATTTAGTTTTTTATATAAAATGTCTTATATGTACAAGGCAATCTACGCATGCTTTTCTTTGCGATGAAAGAAATGAAGATAATTTATATAAATATCTGTATTAGAATGTAATATACGTAGTATGTAAATACATGTTGGTAACTTTAATGAAAACTAATAAAATGTTTAATAATGAAATATTTAGTTTTATATAAAATGTCTATTATATGTACAAGGCAATCTACGCATGCTTTTCTAAGCGATGAAAGAATTGAAAACAATTTTATAAAATGTCTATTACATGTACAAGATCTATTATATGTATAAGGCAATCTCTATGCATGTTTTTATTTGTGATGAAAAAAATGAAAATAACTTATATAGATATCTGTATCCTTTGTGATAAAAGAAAATAAAATGACTTATTAGATCTATCTGGATGAGAATTTAATATACAAAGTATATAAATACATGTTTGTGCGTATATAATATAAATAAGAATACTAATGTTTGAAATATTTAGTTTTATAAAGATCTGTTATATGTATAAGGCAGACTCTACGCATGTTTTTATTTGTGATGAGAAAAATGAAAATAATTTATATAGATATCTGTATCCTTTTGTATAAAACTATATATTACTGTTCTCGTTGTGGTTTTATGCAGAAAAGCTATTTTATGTTTAGTCTGTTTTTTCTGTTTTAATCATTTTAAGAAATATGCAATTTTTTGATCTATTGCCGATAATGTAGACGATCTGAAGACGTGTCGCCTAAATGAATTTTTTTTAATACACAATTTTATTTAAATTATAAAAAAGCGACTTTTCCCAAATAAAAATAATAATAAAAACGTCATCCCCAAATGATTTCTAATCGATTCCGTTCATAATATATATTAAAAATAATCATTATCTGCTAACTTGACGCTCGATTTTATTTTTTTGTTATTAATAATAAAATATTATTTCTTAAATGTTCAAATGATTTTCCTAAACTTCCCCAAACAATTCCCAAATTATATAAAAAAGAATAATTAGAAAATATTTAATTCGTCTGCTATAAAAAATGAATTTTTTTAATATACAATTTTATTTAAATTATAAAAAAGCGACTTTTATCAAATAAAAATAATAATGAAAACGTCATCCCCAAATAATTTCTAATCGAATGAATGAATGAAAACTTTATTCTTCCCCTTGGGGATTGAAGGCGCTTTTCCGAGGAGCGTAACCCAACCTCTTACATTCTCCCACACTTTTCCTCTTTTTAACAAAATAAAATAAAATAAACTAAAATAATACAATATCGTATAACATACATAATACAAAAAGAAAAAAAATACAGACCGCTCGGATCTTAAAAATAAAAATAAAAATAAAGATACAAACAAAAAGAAAATACTACTCAAAATACCAATACCCTATCTCCATCACACAACCTTGACAATCATACCTTCCTCCGCCACACGCCTCGCTTTTTTAAACTATCTTACCTTATCCGCTTTACATAAATCTTACAACTATCTTACACTCTACCTAACTATTCTACTCTAAAGAGAGAGAGATCCGCTTCCTAACTACCTGACTACCTCCTCGGCTCCCGGTTCCATCATACACTCTCCACACTCCACCATCATACTTCCACTCATCCTCCTTATTCCCTCCCTTCTCCTTCTCCCTTCTCCCCTCCCTTCCTCCTTCTGTCTTCTAGCTCTCTCATCCACCATTCCCCCTCTCCCTCTTTCGTCAGAATCTCCCCCATTCTTACCCACCAGTTTTCCCCTTCCGCTCCCCCCATACACTCCCCTAGCACATGTGCCCATGTCTCCTCCCCCCACATATCCTACACCTCCTTTTTTCCTCCTCTTCCCAATATCTCGCACCTCTCATCTCATTGTTTAACCTAAATCTCATCACCCTCCACCACCTGCTTTCTCCCCACCCCTTCTTCAGGTATGCCGGCACCCGTTCCTCCTTTACCTCCCCATCTATTGTATCTGGATTCCCTAATCCTTCCCCATCTTTCCTCCTTTTGCATCTCTCTATCCCTTTGCTCCCACCCTTCATACACTTCCTCCCCTCTTCCATCTCTCCCACTCCTTTACCCCTTTCCTCAAAAAATTCCTTCCTTTCCTCTTCCCATCCTGATAATTCCCCTCCCTCCCCATCCTCTCTTTCATTTCCTCCCAACACTTTCTTGCTAAACTTCCACCTCTCCCCTCCACCAGTTTTTTCTCGAACCCCACCGCTCTTTTCCCTGCCCCTAACCTGAACTTATCTTTCCCAATCTCCTCCCTCACCACGTAATCCGGCGTACACCAATCTACTCCTAGCGTCCATCTAACCCATCTTTCTTGCATCGCCTCCACCTCCCTCCTCTCTCTCCACCACCAAATCTCTGCCCCGAACTCCATCACTGTCCCTACCAACCTTTCACATAACCAAATCCTCTTTTCCCAATCCCCTCCGAACCTCCTCTTTCCTATCCCCCACACTTGCCTTATGACCGCCCCTGCCTTTCTTACTCTATCCTTCACCTAAGCTTCCTGTCCTCCATTCCTCTGTAACTTATATCCTAAATATGTAAACTCCCTAACCTCCTCGATTATCTTCTCCTTCCATCTCCACTTCACCTTCCTCATCCTCCCCCCTCCTTTCCTGAACCTCATTACCTTAGTTTTTCCCACATTGACCTCTAACCTTTTCCTGTCCATGTATCCTTCCAATTTCCCTAGCATATGCACCATCCCCTCCTCATTCTCTGCTAACAAAACCATATCGTCGGCATATGCCAGACAATACACTTTCTCCTCTCCCAGCTTCACCCCACCCCATCCTCCCTTTCTTAACACTTCCTCCACATCTGCCAGTACCAGGTTAAATAAGTATGGACTCATTGGACACCCCTGCCTCACCCCCCTCGCCGACCAAAAATTCTCTCCTGTTTTCTCCCTCACTTTAATCTTTGTCTCTCTATATACCTCTTCTACCCTACACTTCAGCTCTTCTCTAACTCCTCTCTCCCTCATTGCCTTCATCAGTACTTCCCTGTTCACCGAGTCAAATGCCGCCTTCAGATCTACAAACGTCGCTACCACCATTCCCCCCTTCCTAATTAGCTTCCTATTCACCAGAAAGTTTAACACATAAATATTATCTATAACCCCCATTCCCTTTCTAAATCCTGTTTGATTCGGCGGAACCATACCTTTTTTCTCAATCTCCTCCTTCAATCTTTCTGTCAGTACCCCTATGTACACTTTGTACAACGTCGGCATCAACGTCACCCCTCTATATTCCTCTACCCTCTCCCCCGCTCTCTTTTTTACCAGTGGTACAATTATTCCATCCTTCCACAACTCCCGCCTCCCCCTCCATACCCTGTTACAAAAATCCCAAACCCATTCCTCCATTCTTTCCCCCCCAAACTTTCATACCTCATTTGGCACACCGTCTACCCCCGTCGCCTTTCCCTTCTTTAATTTCTCCACCACTTTCCTTATCTCACTCCTCCTCAGTTCCTGCTCCCCATCTTCCAGCCTCCTTCCCCTCCCTCCTTTCCTCACTCTATCCTCCACCCCTCCTAGCAATGTCATGAAGTACTCTCTCCACTCCTTCTCCTCTATCCCTTCGTTCGCTTCTTTCCTCCTTTTTCTCTCTCTATTCACTATCTTCCATACCTCCCCCTCCGTCCTCGCCTCTTGAGCCTCCTTGCTCCACTTCTCATTTTCCTCTTCCCTTTTCCTTTTGCACAATAATTTATATTCCGCTCTCTCTCTTCTATATCCTTTCCCTCCCCCTCCCCTTCTCCTCCACTTTCCCAACGTCCTCCTCAACTCTTTCCTCTTCTCCTCACACTCCTCATCCCACCACCCCAGCTTTTTCCTCTTTCCATCTTCTCTTTCTCCTTCCTTTAGTTTCTCCCCTATCCGCCCTATTTTCGCCCCCAACTCCTCATCTATGCCTCTATCCTCTCTCATTTGCCATTCCACCCCCTCCCTAATTCTTTCCCCTCCTCTCTTTATCTTCCCCCTCTTCTTTCCTGCCCTCCCCGTCCTCTCTTCCTCCTCCCTTCCCCCTTTCTTATCAACGATACTATTATCGGATGATGGTCCGACTCCACACTGTCTCCTATTTCCATCCTTACTACCCTGTTCCTCACTTTTTCTTCTCCTATTACATAGTCAATCACTGACTCCCCTCTCCCTCCCGTGTACGTAAACTCTCCCTCTTTATCCCCCTCTACTGCTCCGTTTAAGATTCCCCACCCTACTCTCTCCAACCCACCTACTAGTCTCCTCCCCTCACCATTTCCGTCTTTCGATTTTCTTCCCACTTCCTCTTCCTCTCTGCCATCTGCCCACCTCCCTAGCCCCCCTGTCCTCGCGTTAAAGTCCCCTCCTATCATTGTCCTTCTTCCTTCCTCCTGCTCTTCTACCCATTCCTTCATCACCTCCAATTTTCTCTCCATGTCCCCCTTCACGTAGAGCCCTACTATCCTCCATCTCTCCTCTCCCACCCTTATCTCCACCGCCATCACTCCTTCCTCTTTTTCCTCTACTTCAATGACCGAGACTATCCCCTCCTCATCCTTCACACCAATTATTATTCCCCCCATTGGTCTCCCCTTCTTACTCCTCTTTGCCAGCTGCTTCTCCCACCTATATCCCTTTGGCAACTTCCTCCTCACCCTAACCCAACTTTTTCCATCCACCCATGTTTCCACCATCACTACCACCTCCCATTTTTAACTTCTTTCCAGAACCCCTTCTCCTTGTTCCTAACCCCTGTTACATTCCAAAAGACCACCTTCCATCTCTCCTCTCCCCTTAAATTCTTCCTCCCTTCCTTTCTCTTCTTCTCCTCTTTTCTACTCTCCTCCCTCTCCCCTTCCCTTCCCTTCTCTCCTCCTTTCCCCTCCCCTGCTCATCTTTTCGCTCTCTAACCTCACTCCCTCAACCCTCCATTTACCTCCACCTTGCCCCCCTTATCCTCGCCCTCCCCTCTTATCACCCCCCTCCAATTCTTAAGCCTCCCCTCCTCTTCATCCCATCTCCACCACCCTTCGTTTATCCTAATCTTCCCATATCCCGTCCATACTCTGTTCAACTTCCTCCTTTCTTCCTCCGCAATCTCCCCTATTTTCCATTTCATCCTTCTCTCCCCCCATGTTAGATCATCTTCTATCCTTGTCATTTTCCCCTTTAATCCTTTCTTCTTCTCCATTACCTGTCTTTTCTGTTCCCTGCTTTCTAACCCTACCACCACCATTTCCCTCTCACCCCCTCCTTCTCTCTTATCCTTCTAATCCATTCAATCTCTACCTCCGCCCCAATTTCCTTCATCATTTTTCCCACCCTCTCTTTTGTATCTCCTACCCCTCCCTCCAATCTCCGAATCACTATATTGTTCCTCCTTTCCTCCCTCTCCTTCAACGCCCTATTCCTTTCATTCCATCCACCGTTTCCTCATCTATCCCTCTGTAGCCTCCCTCTCCCCTCCCTCCTTCCCCTCCTCTACCTTTCACCCATTCCTCTATTCTGTTCTCCAAAATCGAGATCTTTTTTCCCAGCGTCTTCAGCTTCTCTCCCATCTTTTTCTTTTCCTCCCTCCACTCCCTCTCTCTCTGCCACAGTTCCATCTTAAATTTCCCTAACTCCTCACATAATCTCTCCATCAATTTTCCCCCCAACTCATTAAACCTCTCAGTAATCATTTTACCTATCTCCTCCTTTCCGAACCACATCCCTTCCTTTCCTCTTGTAGCTTCTCCATTCTTCTACTCCTTCTTAACGCCCATTCTCCATCCTTCCTCTCCTCCTCCCCCGCCTCATTCCTTTTCCTTTTAAAGAAATCCTCCATACATCCTGTGCTACCCTTCCTTTCCTTGCTTAGCTCTTCTATCTTCTTCGGTCTTCCTACCTTTTTCTTTCCCTCCTTTCTCCCTATCTTCTACCCCTCCCCCTCTACTAACTTTCCCTCTTTGCTTTCATCACCCATTTTCTCACTACTCTCTACTGTTCGAGTTTCCCACTCACTATCCTATCTTCCTTCTCTACCGTGCTCAATGGTCTTGGCGCCTTCCGCGCTGTCACTATCTCACTAGCCTAGTGATTCTACACCTACTCTCTACACTCTACACCGCGCGCTACACTCCCACCGCCACGTGATGTGCTACCGCCTAACCTCCGCTACCTCTTTCTCACTTTTATCTCCTTATCCTCCACTTCTCTCTCCTCCCCTTCATTTTCTGACACTCCACCCTTCTTCTCATCCCACCAGCACTCAACTCTCTCACTCTCCTCTCATTCTGTTCGCCGCTCTCTCACTATTCTCTGACCGCACGCTCTCACGCCTGTCACACACACTCCCCGGAACCGGAAGCCAAATAATTTCTAATCGATTCCGTTTATAATATATATTAAATATAATCGTTATCTGCTAACTTGACGCTCGATAAAATTTTGTTATTAACAAAAAAATATTATTTCCCAAATGTTCAAATGATTTTCCTAAATTTTCCAAAACGATTCCCAAATTATATAAAAAAGAATAATTAGAAAATATTTAATTCGTCTGCTAACTCTACGGCGATTTGCCTCGGTCTCTTGCCGACCCTTAAAGGTACCATTTCATGTGCAGCGTGCTGCCGCAGCAATTCGCTGCTATTGGTTGAAAATTTGTTACTAGATGATGCAAAATAAATTTCACCATATTTCGCTTCATCGTTGTGAAGTTCAATCGAACTCTGAAGTTCAATCGAACCAACAGCAAAGCAGCAGAACACGCAACACGCAACCTGTTGCTGTTGATTCCGGATAAGTTATAAGGTTATAACGTTTATAATAATCCTTGTCCTTGGTTATAACAAAAAAATGGCATTGAGTGAGGTATGTATATTTATTATTAAATTTTTATTATTATTCTTTTCAGCTCCGCCTTTTCTTTGATTATTAATAATTAATCAATCAAGAAAATTTTTCTTGTATTATGTACATAATATATAACATATTTGTATTAAATACATAATGCAAAAAAGTTCGAATAATTTCAAATAACAATTTCTACTTTGAAAAAATTAACCCTTAATCATTGACATACAATATGTATGTCGTACTTACTTTTGAGACATGCCAGTATGTATAAATACATATGGTTAAAGGTTTTATATAATATAGTCAGTGTAGAAAAAGTACAGAAGTTATTTTGATTTCATACGTACCTTTCAAATTGCTCGATGGAGAATTGAACACTCTTCTTTCTTTTAGTTACATATATTATATATATAGTGTTACGTCCCTGGATTTGCATCCCCTGTGCACCTTCACTTTACTATTATCCCCTGAGCATCATCGCTAGGGGGGTTGTTTATAGACAACCGACGTTCGGATGTTTTCCGGCGCCATCATCTAGATTTGATCTAGCCGTCGTATCGCGAGGACGCATACGTAACCAATGAGCACAACCGGATATTATATTTTATATTGTATTATTCTTTTGTATTGGGTTTACCTATTAAATCTCAGTACCACCCTAAGAGCCTATATTCATTCCGAGCGCGTTCCGGGAGTGTGAGTGAGTGTGTGAGACGGAATCTCTTTTAAGAGATTCGCTGGAGATCGTCCGGAGGACGTAACAATATTTTATAATTTTGCACTCAACAATGTAAACCTAATAAAACAATATGTGTTATATTACATTTGCATTGTTGAGTGCGAAATTATAAAATATATATATAATGGAACTGATGCTCGGTATCAACTGAGATAATAATATTAACAAGTTCTATTGATTATTATATGTTTTTTAAAATTTTAGATTAAACTCGTTAACACTTGTGGGATTTGTGAAGAAATTGTAGATGAATCTGTAATTCCTATGCATGAATGTTTAACAGGGTTCAAAAAAATTTTATGTGGATAAATATCGATATTTTTATCCAACATGCGGTAAGTGTAGATGAAAATAATATATATTTATGAAGAAATTATAAAGATAAATCTAAGTATATAACATTTTGCTATGTAATTTTAATATGTAATTTTAATATATATTTTATGTAATAATTTAATATTTTATGTAATAATTGTTTAATACAGAGGATGAAACAATAATACGACGAAGTGCAATGAATAATGGCAAAGAAAACATCATATTAGATGAAACACCACTCAGTAACGAAGAACCGCAGACGTTCAATGATTCTCCTGATTTTATGGATATAGATGAATTACTTATCGAAGAAGTTTCTAAACATGAAATATTATATAATTATAGTATACCTCTTCAACAACGTAATAGAGCAATAACTAGTGAAACATGGACAGAAGTTTCAAAGGCTTTGGGATGAAAGTCGTAATATTAGATTTTATATATATACATATATATTATATATCTCATTCTTGTGACAAAAATAGATAATTATTTTTAGTCATATGTTTTATGTACTTTTACAGGGCGTTTAGATCCAAAGCAAGCCGTTAAAAAATGGAAGATGCTACGAGATAGTTATTCTCATGAGCTAGCTAAAGAAAAATTACCAAGTGGATCAGAACGACCCACTTTGAAGCGAAAATGGAAACATTTCAACCGAATGGATTTTTTGCGCGATACCATTTATAGAAAGAAGTATATATTGCATTATCTGAAACTATTTGTATTGTGCTATTATATTAAGTTGCTTTATCATATATTTAAATTATTATAAAAATTATAAATATCGTACAATTACAGCACAAGTGATAATCTTGGAAATAAGGAAAATAACGAAAATAACGAAAATATATCACTAATTCCAAAGAAAAGACGAATTTGTAAGTATTTTTGGTTTTTAATATGTATTTATATTAAAATGCTCAAAACAGGTGTATTATTTTGTAATAATAGCGACCGTACCGATGGACGACACAGCATCAACTTCTGCACTCGACAAAATTGCAGATGCAATTACTACAATCAGCGCAATTCCCGAACATGTGCAATTGCCAATGTTATCACTTCCAGCCAAACAGGATGAGGTTGATGGATTGATGCTTATAATCTCTGTTCAATTACGAAAACTGCCGGAACGAGAAAGGAGAAGTTTAATATTTGAAATATTATCATTCGTAAATGATAAAATTACAAATATTCCTTTGCTTCAGTAACTTTTTTATGCATGAAATGCAGAACCGTGTAAATTAAGCGTTTTAATCTTTTTTTTATTATTAGATTCAAAGAGTTTAAAATTCAGTTATACTGAATAGATTATTAGTTATATTATTAAGTTTATATTGAAAAAATTTAACATATGTAATTAAAGAAGTATAAAATATTCAGTTTATAAAGTTTAAAATATTTAGTTGGAAAAGTTAAAAATATTTAGTTAAAAAACTTAAAAACATTTAGTTATATAAGTTCAACACATTTTGTCAAATTTATTATTATTAAATATTACTTCATAGTTTATAATTTGTAATAGATACATGGCATTGTGTGTGTGTATGTACACAATTAAAGACTGAATGTTATTTATTTTATAAAAATGAGAAATATGGTGTTTCTTATAGACATATCAAAATAAATAAGTTTTTAAAACATTATGTGTTTTTATTTTAAAATAGTAATTTAATTTGAAAAAACATTGCTATTACAAAATTATTTCTTACTGATAAATTTGTACAAATTGCCATGGAACGGCACCTTCTTCATTAAAATACTCTGTAAATTTATTTCGAATATTTGCAGCTACTCTTGAATACGTATGAGTGGAACAAGCAGTAATACTTTGTAACGCTGAATTATTACTTTCAACCATACTTCTCCAAGTACCAGGAATAATTGATCCATCATTTGCTCCTCTATCGACCATGTCTGGAGTTATAAATGTTTCTCTTCTTGTTAAATCTTGCTTACACACGAAGCCAGTTATGCAAAACTACTGTTGCTTTCACCATTTTTTCAACAGTATCTACTTTTGCAATTGTACATTTTCTATAAATTCGCCATTGAGCTGCAAGTATTCCAAATGTATTCTCGATCATTCTTCTTACTCAAGATAGTCGATAATTGAAGATTTTTTTTTCAGTTGATAATCCTTCTCGGCCAGAATATGATCGCATTAAATATGTACTTAGTGGAAACGCTTCATTTCCAACTATCACGTACGGATAATTAGAACTTCCTTCATAAATTTCATCAGCAGGTGGAATATGCATTTTTCCTTGTGCAAATCGTTGACCCATTCGAGAATGTTTAAAAATACCACCATCGCTTTGACGACCAAAAGCTCCAATATCAACTAAAGTGAAAAGATAATTAGCATCACACATCGCTAATAATACAATGCTGTTGGTCTTTTTGTAGTTGTAATACATCGAACCGGAATGTTCAGGACTCTAGACAATATAAATAAACAAATATTTTAGTAAAATCCTAAAGCGAATATATGCAGTGTACTTGCATGGCATTATCACACTTTATACCTGTATAACAACATGCTTTCCATCTAAAGCTCCAATATAATGTAGAAAATGCCATTTTTCATTGAAATCATGAGCAATTGCTTTCCAGTTTGCTTCATTACATTGTACTAATACAAGCGGTGATAATATTTCCCATATGATTTCACATGTTTCAGCAATAATTTGAGATACTGATGTCAAACTAACAAGATATTGGTATGACATCGATGTCATACTATCTCCACTCGCTAAATATCTATAATAATACATAAAATGATTAGAAACATGAGCTAAGAAAAATTTAAGAAAACTTAAAAATTTTTTTATTTTTTATAAAATTTCAAACCTCAAACATATTGCTAATCGTTGTTCAGCTTCTATTGGTTCACGAATGACATGCTGTCGAGTAATTTTTGAACCTATTAATTGTAGTAACTCTTCAAATTGAGTTGTATCCATTCGGAAATAATTTCGAAAACGCAAATTTTCCAATTTTAATATAGGTAAAATTTTATGAAAAAATCCATAACGTTAACGTTGTTGTAACAATTCAGTCACCCACATCCGTTTCTTTTTATAATACCGCTTTTCTCTTGAAGTTTTGCTGGCCCAAACTAGAACTGCGCTAGCTGCTGCTGCAACTGCAATTTTTTGCCTTCTCAACGTTTCAACATTATGTCTTTGAATCATTTTCTCACATTCTTTATACCACTGATATAATCTTTCATCGTATGACATTATTAAACTGTCAAAATTAAGAATAAAACTGTTAAAATTAATTCACCGGATCGACTTTTCGCACTTATCACTTTTCACAAACTATCATCTTTTTCCCCCAATAACTCTACAATATTAGTTTTAGGTTATAATTTAACGTTGTTTCTGTGCTGCTGCTGCAGCTATCCCTTTTCATGAGCAGCAAATAAGCTTCCCATACAGCACAGAAACCTTTCAGAGATATCTTAGAAATATTTCATGTGATGAATTGAAACATATCATAAACATTGCAAAATGTTTCTGCAATAGCTCTGAGACAGCTCTGGAACAGCAAAATGTCGGCGATTCTTGCACTTGAAATCTTATAGAAAGGTTGCTGAAAGGTTACTAACAAATCTGCAACCTTCCTGAAATATTGCCAAAAGGTTACTGAAGTGGTTGAAACCTTTTTGAAATATTGCTGAAGGCTAATTGAAATAATTCTGAAACTTTTTTGTAATATTGCAAACAGATTGCAAAACTTTTATTGAAATAAATTTAAAATACTTCAGAAATGATATTTAAATTTATTATATTCAGAGAATTGCAAATATTGAACGCTACATCTTGAGTAGATAATGAACAGACGATTTTTGTTCATTCGGCGGACATTTATCTGTCCGATTTATAAACAACCAATTTAATATTTGGAGTTCCTGCGTTGAGGTGGTATCAGAAATTAAACTGGAGTATATCTTTAATCTTATTAGCCGCTCTTTGCAAGCTTTATATAATTCTCATGACTAAAACTTAATACGAGATAGATTAGCGCATCGCACGTCGCATAGCGGTAAATGAACGAACTAAAATCACTTCGCAGTTTGCAAAATTATTTCATGCGAAAGCTTTTCGCAACACTCACATTATTTTTTCAAATTTACTGCATGTGGTAGATTTTTAGAAACATTTCTGTTAAATTATTTCATTTGACATATTGAAGAATCCTTTCATAAATGTTGCACATGAAATGTGATACGTTGAAATGATTTTGAAATCTTTCTGAAAGCTTTCTGCAACAATGTGTGCTGTATGGGTTTAGTAAATTTTGATCACGTGACTAATTTGCTGCTGCAACATTCTGCGTATGAAAAGGCACCTTAACAGTTTATTTTGACAGTTATTTATTTTGACAGATTGACATAAACTGTCAATCTGTCAAACGACACGAGTGAAACAAGTCACACAAACGAAATATTTTATATTTGCGCATTGCAAATATGCCTTGAGGGACAAAATCGATTTGCGTGTGTGCGTGAGTATGTACGTGAGTGACTGAAAGTTGAAAGTCTTAAAGCGTGAGAATTATATAACTTCTTGGGGTACGAATTTTCGAGAGCTCAGGATTGACTGCACCAATAATCTTCTAACTAGTCGCAATCGAAAGCTTATAGTAACATTACATAAGCAAAATGCCGTTAGCTTTTTATTATGGCTTTAGTTCAAGAAATATCTTGACAGAAAGCTCGTATATGACAAGAATTCCGGATAAGCTTAGTAATGGCGCTGTACCCGCGGGATGTTATTATAATTCATAATTTTTTTTACTCCTTTTTTTATACTTGGCGTCGAGCCGCTACCGCGTCGCTTGATATATGACATAAGGGAAGAAGTATATAAATGAATCAAATCGTGAGCAACCTGACAAATCGAAAGCAGCAGGTGAAATTCGGGAGTAGCATATCAGAAGAAAAAAATACTGTCCATGGCGTACCGCAAGGGTCTGTCCTTGGGCCATTGTTGTTTGTACTGTATATAAATGACATTGTAGAACAACTATCGTACTGCTCGTGTAGAATGTTTGCGGATGATACAGTAATATATGTAAGCGATAAGAATATTTTGTGAGGTAGAAAATAAATTAAACCATGACTTGCGAAAGGTGGTACGATGGTTGGAAATTAATTCACTGAGCTTGAATATAACTAAAACAAAATTTATAATATTACATGACCAGAGGAAACCATATCAAATAAACAGCTATGATATATTAATAGAGAGTATAAAAGTAGAAGTAGGAGAGTACAAATATTTAGGAGTAATAATTGATAGAAATTTAAGATTCAATAAGTTAGCTGCAAACATAGTTAAAAAAGTAGCGAAAAAAGTCAATTTTATGTACAGAATAAATAGATATGTATCTGCTAGTACATTGGTAATCATATACAAATCTATAATTGCACCACATTTTGAGTGTTGCAGCACACTATTAATAAATGTAAACAAAGAATGGATGGATATATTACAAAAGACTCAAAATAGAGGAATGCATGCAATTTTAAGATGTAATAGATATACAAGAATAAGAGACATGTTAGATGAGTTGGGTTTTTTAAATATAAGGCAAAGGATGGTATATAATGTATGCGTGTTTGTATATAAAATAAAAAATGGAATGATGTCAGGTTATTTAAGTGATGAGATAAAATATGTAAATAAACGAGATCCATATAATACAAGATAGAGAAATGATTTAGATATAAAGTTTTGTAAAACAAGAGTAGGACAGAAATGTTTGACATATACGGGATTCGAAATGTTTAATAAATTGTCAACCAAATTAAAAGAGACAGAAGGCCTGTTTGCATTTAAAAGAAAGTTAGCTGAATATGTTAGAGGAAGGGAAAATATATGAAACGAGAAATGTAACCGTCCAGAATTAGTGTAGATTATTTATACGCAGATTGTAGGAATATTATAGTGAGAATCAAGTAGCTATTAACTAAATAAATCAGATCAATCAATAAATCTCTCCTCTCTCCCTCCCTCTCTCCCTCTTTCTGAGTTGAGGTGAATTGTCAAAGATCTGCTTCTTATCGCTCTGTTGTGTGTGTCGATTTTCTGCCGCTTCTGCCCTTCGGGGCCTTTCATTTTTAGCACAGCAGAGTTAAAGGCTATCTTGCTCGATTTTTTCTACCTCTTGGTATTCATCCTGCTCCTGCATCGGTCAGTTGGTCGTCTTTTTGGATTTCGTCGGATTTCTCGGATCGACGTTGAGTCTTCCTGTTGTTGATTTTAATATCATTCGACCTAGATTTTTGTTTACAAAAGATTTCTGTGAAGGTCGGGAGATGGAAGACGGCGTAGGCGCCGGTGGGCAGGATGTCAGTGGCGCAGGAAGGAGGGGGCTCTCGAGGCAATCTTTTAGCGCGGCTATTTTAAATGCAGATATGTCAGAGAGATCAAGTTTAGATGTGATGAATTCCTCAAGGGTAAATGCGCTTAGGGCTTCGGTGAACAGGCATAGTGACTCACTATCTAGGCTGCTTCTGTCCAGCAAGGAAACACTGGATAAGAGGGCAGCGATTGAATCTGCCTTTCGGACGTGCAGAGATGCTTTCATGGAAGTATCTGCGGTCCTGATTAATCTGTTGGATGAGCGGTCAACAGCTCCGAATCTTTCAGCGGGGGATGTCAGGAAGGCTGTATCTGAGGTGCTTGATAATCTTGGTGGTCGGCGCATATCTGGCAGCGAAACAAGTAAGGTCGGCAGCTGTGAAGGAGTTCCGAATGTGGTGGGGAGATCATATGCGTCTGTTGCCGGTTTCTCAGGGTCGGAAGTACATGTCTCGCGTGGCCCTATGGTAGAGATATCTAATACCACAAGCTTTTTGGTGGTACCGAAAGAGAATGCGAAGGATAAATTTGTTTCATATCAGGTCACCAAGGAGACCTTATACAAGGTTCTTAAACCTGCTGATTGCGGCTTGAAGGTCAAGCGGTTGCCTCGTGTTCGGGACAGTGGTGTCAGGATCGAGGCGTTCTCTTCTGACATTGAGAAGATTAAGGCTCATCCTGGCCTCGTTAGCGCTGGACTACAGGTACGTGAGAACACCAAGCTAAACCCTCGGCTCATTGTGCATGGTGTTCCTGCAGAAATGTCGGCTGAGGAGATCAAAGACGAGCTCATTGCTCAGAATCTAAGCGGTGATTCCGAGAAGGAATTACAGATCGTCTACATTTTTACGCCTAAGCAAGACAAGCGCACGACTAGCTGCATTATGCAAGTCTCACCAGCAATACGCAGGGCCTTACTGAAGTATGAACGGATCTACATTCGCTACGCTCCCTGCTTCTTCGCGGATCATACACGAGTCATACAATGTTATCGTTGTCTCTCATTCAGACATATTGCCAAGAATTGCAAGGGAGAGCATTCTTGTGGACATTGTGCTGGTGCCCACGAATTGAAGGATTGAGAATAGAAGTCCACCGCCAAAATGTTTCAACTGCGAACGTCATCATGGAACGCAAAACGACTTGAAACACTCTGCCATGGACACTGCAAAGTGTCCTATACTTGGTCATAAAATTAAGAACAGGATAGCTTACATCACAACTATGACTAACAGAATTAGAGACTATGAGGACCTGAAGATATACCATGTTAATTGCCAATCTCTCTTCGCACATTTCGACGAGTTCTGTCACTTTTTTAGCAGCGCGGATTTTCATATTATCTGTATGTCTGAGACGTGGCTACGGCCTGGCATTACCGATGCTATGATCAAGCTACCGGGGTACTCCCTCTACAGGTGTGACAGAGTGGGTAGATCTGGCGGTGGAGTAGTCTTCTATCTCTCAGATCACCTTCGCGCCTCTATTCTTCTCGGTCTGTTACTGCTAGGCCTTAATTCATTGTTGCTGAGATTATATTCAATGACCTGTCTAAACTTTTACTTGCTGTAGTGTATCGGCCTCCGAACTCGGGCTTCTTGGGCGAGTTTTTTCAGTCTTATACGGAGCTTCAAGTGAACTACAGGCATTCAATCATCCTAGGTGATTTTAATGCTGACATGAATCAAACCATGTTTGACAGCCAGCAGTTGAGCTCCTTTATCTTTGCGTCAAGCCTATATCTCGTTCTGTTTACGTCAAAGCACCACCTTAGGAATTCCAGTACACTTCTTGATCTGTGTATCATCGACGACGCGGATAAACTCAAGGAATATGGTCAACACGGAGCAGCATTTTTGTCAGCTCATGACCTCATATACATTAGATATGGGATCGAGCTTCAGCGCCGCCGTGGCAGACTCGTTGTCTGCAGGGACTGGCGTGATTATGATGCTGCTTCCTTCCAATCTGATATTGGCGACATTGACTGGACAGACCTTTTAGTCTCTAATGACATGGACGAAAAAAATCGGCATCTTTAACACCAAGCTACTTGAAATTTTCAACTTGCATATGCTTTTAAAGCGAGAGTATTTCAAGAACTTGCCTGCCCCCTGGTAAACCGAGGACATTCGTTCTACTATGCGCGACCGAGATCTTGCCGGAAGAGCATGGCGCAGACGTAGATGCAATACATACTATGGTACAGAACATTGCGCAACAAGGTTCAGCAACTAGTGCGTGCTGCAAAGAGTGCCTATTATGACATCTTCAATCGAGCGGGCAGTGCCAACGAGGTTTGGCGTGGGCTGAGGCATCTCGGGCTCATCAAGACCAGGGCTGCCGGAGTACGCTTTTCGCACTCTGTTGAAGAGGTAAATGAGTTTTTTGGGCATAATAGTGAATCTGCTTATCACGACAGAGATTCTTTTAAACATTTACTCACAAGTGACTTCGATGACGAAAGCTTTCACCGGAGTTATGTCACGCCGATGACAATCAAGAGTGGTTTCTAGGGCCAAGTCTAATGCAATTGGTGTGGATGGCATCTCCTTGAAACTATTAAGGTTAACAATTCACTGCATAATGCTTATTTTGGAGAATCTGTTCAACTTCTCACTGACAAATGGTGTTTTTCCGACACAATGGAAATCGGCTCTTATTTGTCCTATTCCTAAGATCAGGAATCCTACTTTAGTGAAACACTATCGGCCGATCTCGATTCTTCCGACCTTGTCCAAGACACTTGAGCGGGTAGTTTGCGATCAGATCCGAGCTTATATAGAGAACCATCACCTTTACGATCCGTATCAGTCTGCTTATCGGAATGACTACTCGTCACAAATATGTCTGATTCGGATGCTGGATGAAGTGAGACATGCTGTTGACCGAAGAATGGTCACTGTATCTGTGTTCTTCGATTTTTCGAAGCCTTTCAATAGGGTAGATCATTTGCTACTCATCATGAAATTGAAGAGCTTAAATTTCTCTGATAGTGCCATAAGATGGATACACTCTTACTTGAGAGGAAGAACTCAAACGGTCAAGGATAACATGGAGGGTACTGTTTCGTTCTTTATCTGTTGTCAACGCATGTGTACCTCAAAGCTCGGTCTTGGGGCCTTTACTTTTTACTCTCTACCTTGCGGACTTTGGTGGTGAGCTCAGGCACTGTAAATATAAGTTTTATGCTGATGACCTTCAGATCTATACTCACTGTAAACCTCGAGATTTAGCAGATACTATACGAAAGGTCAATGAGGACATTGAATCGGTTCTTGGCTGGTCTATTGCCAACAGACTTATCCTAAACTCTGATAAGACTCAGGCTATTATCATGGGCACATCGAGATTTCTCGATTTTTGGGATGCTACGAAGCTTGTTTTGACCGAAATGATCATAAGCGAAAAATCAAAGTCAGGAGAATAATTATTATCAATTATGCAAAATCACGTGATGTAAAAGCATATTTGCTATTTTTAAAGCATATTTCAATTTCTTTAATTCTTTCAATGCATTTTTCCAAGCTGGAAACAAGAGTTCACTTGTTGCAGCCAAGTTCATTAGAATTTTTAACAATTTCCAAACATTTTTTGAAACCAGAGCTTCTAAAAAATATAAGTAATAATTTACATTTTTCTGAAAAAAAGAATCAAAAATCTTTAAATGATATTAATCTAGGATATAAATGCGAAAAATATCTCGAAAAATGAATAAAAAAAGGACACGCAGACGTAATTGGAAATATTCGAGAGAATTGTCTGCAATTTTACGTGACTGCTGCCAAGGAAATTAGTAAAAGACCATTAAAGATGAATTTGTATCTAAATTAAAAGTTTTCCAATTAAACAGCATTATGTAGCATTGACAGAAACATCATTTAATGATGTTTCTTTTGTCGCTCAAACCCTTTTGAATGCTGTTAGATCACTTCCAAATTCAAATGCCGACCCAGAAAGAATGTTTTTTTTGCTATCAGATTTAAAAACAATAAAACGAAATAAACTTTCGTCTGCATGTATAAACGCTAGTTGTGTATTCAAATCAGCGTTAAAAGCAAGAAATGAAAGTGTTCTATACATGGAAATTAATGAAAAGCATATGTCTCTCATGTCATCGGACAACTTAGGTATATTCTATTAGTCCTAAGAAAAAGAGCAGTTTAACATTATATGCAGCTGATAATATTATTGCAAGTACCTCATCAACTAATGATATAGAATAATAATATCCAAAATGAAATAAAAAAATAGCCTGTCTGTAAAAGACATCACACTTGTAAATAACAGTACAATATAATATATAGTGTGGTATAATAGGGCTCCAGGCAAAGGTCCACTTTAAAAAACCTAATGGCCGTATCACACTAGCGGCTCGCGATCGCGACTGCGATTGCGTCTGCGATTGCGTCTGCGATTGCGATTAGCTACGATTCAATCACACTTGCGATTGGCGATTGCGGCTGCTACGGTTTACATTTAGTATTTTCTGAAGAATAATGAAAGAATATAGTGGTTTTCTTTAAAGAATAGTGGTTATTATAAATATGGATGTAAACCTACGATTAAGAAATATAAAAAAAAGAAAATGTGTGCATTCTTGGCATTTTTAATTTTTAATGATTATTATAAGAGTCTTCCTTGTAGAAAGATGTGGGTGAAGCCATGAGTGGCAAGGAGGAAAGAAAAAGGTTGTCATCACAACCTTTTTTTAAAATTACAGTTGGAGGATCCAGATAAATTTCAGAGATAAATATAGCAAACACAGATTTTGGAAATTTAATTCTGTTTTATTTTTAAATATTTTATATTTTTTTACATACAAGTAATAGTAAATATTCTTTGCTATTTTATTTAACTTATCTTTTTGCATAGATGTCTTCGAATGAATGTAAACATATTTGAAGATTTTGTTATCAAGATAATGCCTTTAATTCAGAGATGTGACACGCATCTTAGACAAAGCATTTCACCTGCTGAGAGGCTGTCAGTAACGCTACGTCATTTAGCAACAGGTAAAACTGCTCTTGGATTTATCTTAGTATTTTTTTACTTGTAGATTTAAATATTGAAAGAAAATTTTTCTGTTTATCTTATAGGTGAAACCCAAGAGTCTCTTTCAATGAATTTTAGGCTTGGGCAGAGTACCATTTCAGGTATAATAAAAGATACATGCCATGCTCTGAGAATTATCCTTCAAGAATTATATCTAAGAATTCCTAATGCTGAAGATGAATGGAAAGTAGTGGCTCATAACTTTGCAGATACATGGAATTTTCCACATTGCCTTGGAGCCATAGATGGCAAACATTGCCGCATTAATCCACCCTTAAAATCTGGATCTTTGTACCATAATTATAAAGAAACATTTAGTATTGTTTTGCTTTCTCTTGTTGACGCTCAACTTAGATTTATTTACATCGATGTTGGTACTAATGGCCGAGTGTCTGATAAAGGAGTGTGGAACAAAAGCACATTGAAGAATCTCATGGAAAGAAATGAATTGAAAATTCCGCAGCCAAGTCCTCTACTGGATACTGACAACAATTTTCCATTTGTTATTGTAGGAGATGAAGGTTTTACATTATCTGAAAAAGTACTCATACCTTTCCCTAAAGAGCAGTGTTCTGGAAAAAGAAATAGGAGAATTTTCAACTACAGGTAAGTTGTAAGAAGATCTTCTGAAAGAAGGATGATATAAACATTTTTAATTATTATGAAAATTTTTAAGAAAGAAATCTTAGAAATTAGCGCAAAAAATTTATTAGCACTTTTTCTTTTTGTATGATTGCAGACTGTTTCGTATTAGAAGATGCTCTGAAAATGCATTTGGTGTAATGCCCGTAATATTATAATAGCTATATGCTGTCTACACAATATGCTTCGCACTGATGTCGTTGGCCGCGCCATGTATACACCATCATCATATATAGATGTAGAGGATGAACTAACAGGAAATTTTTTGCCTGGTGACTGGAGAAATAAACAGGTCCAAGGCTTAGTAAGATTTCAAAATCAAAGGGGCCATCGACATGCTAATCGCGCTTTAGCCTTACGAGAAATGTGGTGTGAATATTTTAATGGTGTTGGAGCGGTGCCATGGCAAGATAGAGCTGTGGATCATTAAATAATTTATCAATTAAAAATGATTAGAAAGTTATTTTTGTGTTAATATTCCATTTGTTATGATATTGTGATACTGTATTTAATGAAAAAAATATATGACTTTAATTACTTTTACACTAATAAACTTTAATTACAATTTTATTTTAAAACAGTTTTTCATGCTTGTTCATATATGTTCTAAAAACAAAAAATACAGTACAAATTTTTCTGTATAAAAATATGTTTATTCAATTATTTAGAATGTATTCTTTAGTAAAATAGAAACATTTTTTTAACACTTTCTCAAAAATACAATAACACTTGCTTGATAAATTAGTATAATTTCTGCTCATTATCATAAAGACCTAAGAACTAACTAACTAAACTAATTAACTATACTTTTCTATACTGGCAGTATATTATATCGGAAACAACCTGAATAAAATGCTCCACTAATAAATAATTATTTATCTTTGGTTACTTTTAGGAACTAAATATGCAATAAAAAATCAGCCATTTACATCACAATAGCACAGCCAAAAAATAAAATCATAAATTAATTAACAAAACTACAAAAATTAAAATAGATTTCAACATACTTTAAAGTATATGAAAAGAATGTGAAAATAGTAAAAAATAAAATAAAATAAAAACTAACACAACTTAATTTTAAACATCTTCTCAAAATCTTGTTAACAGTTTTAAAATTTCGTCTTCACATTTTTTTCTGTTCTCTGGAGACAATGAGCGAAGCCTGCTTTCAACGAATAATGCCAAAGTATGAGCTGAATCATTGAGCACTTCGGAAGGTGGAGATGGAGCTGGTTCTGGTTGACAAAACTGTTTCAAGGCATCTACAGCCTCCTCCATTAGTGTAAACGATTTCTTCGTCTTCGATCCTCTCTTAGAAAATAATTGTTCTTCTGATGGTCGCTTGATGTGGCTGCAGTTACAGGATTTGTTTGTTGAGGAGAAAACTGAGTGGTGCTATTGGATGCAGGAGTAGATGGCGATCTTGGGAGAGATTGAGATGATGAACACATTTCTGATGGAGGTGCACTATTGACTGATGTAATTGGTTTAAATTCATTATATGAAGAACTGTGATCAGAAAATTGCGAGTCTGTTTCTATACTTGCTTCATGTGATATTAACATATATTTTTAAAAATAATTACAAATACAAAGAATTAATTTCTGTATTGTCATTTGCTAAGATTATAAAAATATTTCTATACATGTTTACTTTAGAAGTGATCAGAAAATAACATAAAGCCTATTACAAATATAATAATGTTTGCCTAGAATGGACAAATAAAATGAGGACAGAAGTTGATGGAAGTTCAATACAATATTTTTTAAACATCGTTTGCGTAAATAAAGTTATTATATAATAACTTTATTCATCCAAAAAAACCGATATTTAAAAAAAGATAATGTGGCACCTTCATTCACTTGTCTTTCAATACTTTAATAGATGTTTACATAAACAAATTTATGTATAGAAATATTTGAATTTTCCAATAGATCAAACAAATTTAAATAACATATAAAAAAGTACGGGAAAATTAATAACAAAAAATGAACAGTGAGAAACAGGAGTATTTGCACAATAATTATTTATATTACTAAACAAAACTTTTTATTCATTCATTTCTTTCAGTTGTTGAGAAATCTATTGTATATCTTTTAAACATTTTATTACACTAAAAATGATTACTTTGAGAAATAATTTACCTGCAATGCTTTATCATAGTAGATGTTGAGAGGTGACGTATCTTGTGTATTTGGTATATCATTCTCTTTATTATAAGAAAATTCTGAGTTTTGTGAGAGTTGTGAGTTTGATATTGTAGTTGCCTTTAATTGAATGGAAGGAATATTTGATTCTGATTCTCCTTGGATACATGTTTTTTTGAGGAACATCAATCTATCAAACATGTGCCACTTAGGTTTGTAAAAGTTGTCTGTGCCAGCTCCACTGCGTTTTGACTCTTTCAGAGCTCTAAAATTTCTTGCAAACGTATCCTTTATGTTTTTGAAACGGTTTGATACAACACCACCTGTAAATAGTATCAATAAAAAGCTTATTAAATAATTTTATTATTTTAGTTCCGCATAACCTTAACTCTGTTTAAGTATTTTTTAATTCTTTAACCCAAAATGTTAAGAATAGGATAATATTAATTATAGAATACGTTAATTATAGGAAATATTAATCATAGTAACTTTATAAATTATAAATAATTAACTGTTATTGTTACTTCTGTGACATACTTGTTAAACCCAACTGCTTGGCTATTTCGTCCCATGCTGCAATCTTCAATCAATTCTTCTATAAATATCATTTGACCAAAGAAGAGGTTTGCACTCCACAAGATCAATCAGGGGGTCGATTGTGTATCTCATAACCTAGTAAAAATGACAAAAGTGAGCATTCACTTGATCGGTTAATTTTCACTATAGTGAAAACACGAAATATTTCACGTGAGATTATTCGACAAGAAATATTGCGTCGAATTATGTCAAAATGTGTCGAATTTCCTATTGAAACATTGTCATGTAGAGTAGAGCGGTTAAAATACGGTTAGAAATTAAACAATAAAAATTAAAATGGACATTATTAATGTTATGTTGTTGGTAGAAGAAGAGGAAAGAAGAAATATAAATAAAAGGCGGCAAAATAAGTTAAATTTAATAAGAAGAACATTAAAAGATACACAAAATCCGTTTGATATCCCAGATAATTCATTCGTTAAACTGTATAGGTGATATATAAGCAAATTTTATATTTTATTATTTGTTATTATTTATTATATATTTTTTATATTTTATTATATATTAATTATTATTTATTATATTTTGTTATATATTACAATTACACTTAATTATTTTATATATTTTATATTTTTTTATATTTTTATATTATAGATTATCTAAGGTAGCAACTCTACAGTTAATAGAGGAATTAATAAATTTTATGCCAGTTCCAAAAAGAACAACAGCAATTCCTCAACAGTTACAAGTAAATATATATAGCTATCTATTTTTTTTCTTTTTTACTTTATTTATTTATATTATTTATTTATATGTATTTTAGTGTATTAATCCGTATTTTGTTATAATTTTAGATATTTGCAACACTTCATTTTCTCGCATCTGGGTCTTATCAAAAAAAAGTTGGACAAGATTTCTTATCATGCATGAGTCAAACATCAATCTCCGTCTCTATACATGCTACAATAAATGCATTAAACAGTATTATGGGACAATGGATTCAGTTTCCAACATCAGACATAAGGAAACAACAAATTAAAAAAGAGTAAAAAAAGTTGTGAATAATACACATAAAATTTCTTATATTTATAGTTATTATATTTATATTTTTTTAATATCAGATTTTTCGAGAAAACTGGATTTCCAGGAGTGATTGAAGCTATTGATGGAAGCCATATAGCCATCTTTCCCCCACAAACTGAGAGAGAACACTTATTCATTAATAGAAAATTATATCACTCCTTGAATATGATGATTGTATTATACATATAAAATAATATATAATATATATGATAAGAACAATTAGAAGTGCTTGTTAGTAATAACATTAAATGCAATAATAACTTATATTTATATCTTTCTATATTAGGTATCTTCATACAATAACGAAATATTAGCAGTAAATGCGATGCATGGAGGAAGAACGCATGATTCAAGAGTCTTTCGTTCTTCGCGTTTATTCCATTATTTAGAAAGGCAGCAAGAATCAGGCGAAAGAGGTTCATGGCTTATAGGTATGGCTAATAATATATAGATTGTTTTATTATTTA
The DNA here is from genome assembly GCA_949152495.1 of Lasius fuliginosus. Classification (NCBI taxonomy): domain Eukaryota; kingdom Metazoa; phylum Arthropoda; class Insecta; order Hymenoptera; family Formicidae; genus Lasius; species Lasius fuliginosus. The sequence continues at coordinate 18,501,689 of OX424443.1, read as the reverse complement.
TATATATTTCTCATTTTTTTTTAAATATAGATTATGCCTAATGAAATAAGGCCCTTGCACAATGCGAGGCAACAGGCAAGGGGCTATAGATTATTTATTTATTTTTTATAATTTAATATGTTTTTTTAGGAGATTCTGCCTATCCGCTCATGACTTTTCTCTTAAAACCAATTTTAAATGCACCTATAGGATCTCCAGAATATAGATACACACAACATATAACAACAGCACGATCTGCTGTGGAAAGGTGCATAGGTATTTTGAAAGGCCGATGGCGATGTTTACGAAAAGAAAGGGCATTGCATTATCAGCCAGAATTTGCAGGTATTAAGCATAATTTCCTCCATAAAAAAACAATGTTCTTATTTATCGTATAATTTTTTTAGCTCATATTATAAATGCATGTTGTGTTCTACACAATATTGCAATAAAATGGAGAATTCCACCAAATGAAATATGTTTAGAGGATATAGATCAAGAAGCACCAATTCCATATAATGGTGCTAATGGAAATAACGCTGAACAAATACGAAGAGATATTGTTCGATGGTACTTTGAATAGTTTTTTATTTCAAACATACATATATTGCTGGAACTTTCGTAAAGACAAAATTAAACATAAAGTTAAACATTTATACTATCAGTCTAACAATAAAGCAATTGTATTCTCGCGTCTTCATTAAATTACTTTATTGTTGTATGTATATATTTATGGAATATATCATTTCACAATACAACAAATGCAGTTATTAGTTATAATCATAAATCTCGGTATAATCAATAACAATCTCAGTCTCATCAAACTTAAATTCAAGATGTGATCACAGTAATAGATATCACGTTGGACTTTGTATTAAAAAATATTTATGCATGCGATTATTTTCCATTTTTCGCATTTTGTTTGATTTCATAAATCAAATAAACTTATAAAATAAAAAAATCAAATAACTAATCAAATGACTAAGGCCGAATTCAAACCTTGGCAGAAAAGCAAAAACCAATTAAGGCCCAGTTCAACAATGGCCAGTTAGCTTAACTAGTAGTTAAGTAGTGATGCCAACCACTGAAACAAAATTCGAGGCTCAGTTCGACATTGGCCAGTTTATTATAAACTGAATAAACTGGCCAATATCGAACTGAGCCTCGAATTTTGTTTCAGTGGTTGGCATCACTACTTAACTATTAGTTAAGCTAACTGGCCATTGTTGAACTGGGCCTAAAACTTGCAAGTTCTGATTGCCTTCTGCTTTTCTACCAATTATGAATTTGGCTTAACATAAATCTAATAAACAGAACAAATAAACTAAAAGAGAGCAAATCTAACACATTATGCTACTTTACTTTTAACTAAATAGACTAAATAAAAATAATATATGCATACATCACAGAATTGACGATGTACCTGAGGTTAGTTTAAAGTGTTGAAATATCTGTTGTTAGGTATTGTCCCAGTAATTCTTCTCGCAAAGATGATACGAGATCATTCATATTCTGTAGTTGCTGTAAAATTTCCTTAAAGACAGTTAATTCTTCTTTCTTCACTTCTAATTTTTCTTTTTTCAATTCTAACATTTTTTGCTTGATATTTTCGGATAAAGTTGATTTCTTTTCTAATAAGTTAATTGCTGTTGCCATAAGTCGTGGTTTTTTTATATCTAAATAATATAAAAAAGTAAATTACAAAAATAATATACTATATATATTTTTTTAAATTTTATTAAAAAGTTTGATATACCTTCTGATTGTTTTGTGGTATATTTTTCTGTATCATCTAAAGAAAATCCACACATTTTATTATCCTGTTCCAATAAATAAAATACAATAAAGTTAAATAATTTATATTTAATCCATATTTGTAAAAAAAAAATAATACTATATAATGTGTCTAAAAAGATTTTTTATACATACCCAATTTTCCTTACTTTGATGTACATCTTGCAAGTTAGATAATGATGAAACAAATGTTATCATATTTTTTCACTTTTGTATTTGTTTGAATACCACGCCTTTTCTGTTTTACAGGTATATTAGTATGTAATGATAATACTGATTGCACATGCTGTTTAGTTTGTTGAATAGGAGAATGCATTTCATATTGCAAAGGTAATGCATCATTTGAATAATCATTTGAAAATATTTCTTCTACTTCATTTTCTTTTTCTTCGATATTATATGAAAAACTAGATGAACTCAAAGTTTCATTATTATCATAAGTTGGTATTGTATTTGTAAATCCACCTTCTAGTATTTCGTTTAAACCACTGGCATCTGGTGTTAAGAAATTTAATAAAGCGTTCTCTGTTGAAGATAATTGCAGCTCTTTTGGTGATCCGCCACCTGTTCCCATCATATAGGTTTTGTGTTTCGCCACTTTCTTTAAGACATTAGACTTCCAGTCTCTCCACGTCTACAGAAAATATAATAAGCAACAAATAATAATTTTACAAAGGTATATAATTAAAAAATAAAATATACAAGGTGCCCCAAGACCGACAAGAAGTATTATGAAATATTATGAAGTATTTTTGAAATTTTTGTCATAATTTTATAATAACACTTCAAAGATCTATATGTTTATATTTACTAGTTATAAACTGTTATATATTCATAAATATTCTATAATATAATAAAGATTACCTTAGCCCATTCCTTTGATGACTTGCGTGGTCCATATCCTGCCGTGTTTAAGGTTAAAGATAATTTTTCCTACAATTCATCCTATAAATATTTAAACAATCTAAATGACATCAAATTAACATTTATAATAATATTACTTATAGAAACATATATTTGCAAGAAATATATAAATGCTATTTATAACACTTACAATTTTTCGTTTATTTTCGCTGTTGTATCTTAAGCGTCCCCGACCAAAATCAGGATGTTGTTTCATATAACTAATTAAGCAAAATTTTTGCTTTTCTGTAATATTCATTATGTTATTTAATAATTATAGTAAAATATTAACACGAAAAACAATTTTGCCGTTTTTTCTGGATCCACTCTCTCTAACCTCTAACTATTGCTATTTCACGTGACGTGAGTGACCTGTGACGTTTTACTCACGTAAGCATAGGGATATCGCATTTTCACTTCGCCCATAGCCAATCGCGCATATTTTTTCATGTGAGATGAAAGTACGAGAAGCGAGAGAGGTCGACAAAGATACACAATCGATCCTCAGGTGGTAATCCATTTCTTTCGTAAAGTTATGTTTTGGTGACATTTTATCTATTAGTTTTGAGCACGATATGGTCATACGATATCCTGTGATTGGTTGCGACTACGATGGCGACTCGAAAAATGGACGAAAGTCCAAACAGCAGTTGCCAGTCGCAATCGCGACCTGCTGCTTTCTAATTGGCTGAGGCAGAATCGCAATCGCAGACGCAATCGCAATCGCGACCGTGAACCGCTAGTGTGATACGGCCATAACGCGCCGTATTTGGTATACCTCATGGGCGGTGTGGAAAAAAACCATTATTTTAAAAGAGAGAGAGAGAGAGAGAGAGAGAGAGAGAGAAGAGAGAGAGAGAGAGGAGAGAGTAAATATTTATATCACATTAATTTTTATATTACATGCATTTAAATAATGTTTTTATAAAATATTTAATACTATTAATTAAAATATATTGTCTCTTAAAAATAAAGATTTATTTTTTTTTAAATAATAAGCACCTGCGTTTTAATAAATATTTCCTTAAACAAAGTTAAAAAATATTGAGGTAAAATTATATCAAAAGGCTGTAAAAAGCTATTTAATACATAACGTTAGAAGGTTGTGAAAAAAAAACATTTTATTTATAACACAAAAAGGCTGTAAGAAAACATTTAACGCTGTCACGCGTGTATTAAGAATCGAGCAACATCGCCCGTCGCCTTCGTTGTCGGCTCGGTAAAGAGGGAGACAGAAAACAGTATATCTGTTCTCTTCTGCTATCCGAAGCTAGCCGAAGCGCCGAGCTCACACGTACGCGGTTTTCGCTTGTGTGCGTTAGCCCCACCACTCCAGTTGCATGTTGCTTGCGTCTCAATTCTGGTATCACTGCTCGGGGCCAGCTCAAGGCTGCGCAAACGGGGTGCGTGTTATCACGGCCAATCACGCGGCGGCACGCGAATCGCCGGCAAGCGGCACGCTCAAGGCCGTGTCGGAGGTGCGCGCACCCCCGGTATTGAGGATTATTATTTGCGAGGCGCGCTCTCCAGGGCCGCCGCGGGATTCTCGCAGAGGATTTCAATCGTGAATGTCGCCCAAGGTCCTGCCTCCGCTCTTCGTTACGGCCCGTACTCCGCAGCGACAGCGTCCTCCGGTTACCTCCTAGGGAGACGGCACTGCACGGTCCTGTCCCTTCGTGCGAGACTCAGCTCGCGGTCCCGGGCGTCGTGCCCCGCACTGGTCTCAATCCTCTCTCTATTCTTATCGAAAATTGTCGTTAGCTGTGCCTCGATATCCTCTCTTTTGCCCAAATTGCGCCTCCGTAAAATAATAAATAATCACGCGTACCAAAAAAAAAAGAATAAAAATAAAGATCTGTAAATCTCGAAAATAAACGATAACAATAACGCCTCTCTGGAGACTGTAGCACGGTTTTCGCTATTTTGCGCCTGGCGCGGCCCTTCGGCTCGCGCTCTGCGATTAGGGAAAAACTCGGCGGACGCGCGCGGGACGGCAACGTCACAATACATAGATGACCCGTCAGTATGCATGGGGGGGGAGGGAGGAATACGCAAGTGATTGGAGAAAGAAGGGCGTCTCGAATTACAAGACTTACTAGATCTTGTTTAAGCGCTCTACAATCATTGCGTATGTGTTGTGTAGACATTCGGTATCCGTTTGTCGGTTGAGACTATTTCTTTGACGCTTGATAAACAGCATTTCCGATAATAATCTCTTATTTAAAATAATTTTTTCCAAGATCTCAACTTTATTTTACTCAAAATCGTGATTTAGCAATCTATGATTGGCAATATATGTGGTTACAAAATGCTGCGAGATGTTTCTATTGATATAACTGCGATGCTCAGCGATACACATTTTCAATAATCTGTTCGTTTGACCCACATAAAACGCATCGCAGTCTTTACAGATTATTTTATATGCCACGTTTTTTCGCGAGTTTTTTTGGAAGGCAGTCTTTATATACTTTAATATAAGAGCGTAGTTTATTTATGCCAGTGTATGACATAATTACATTTTGATCGCGGATTACTTGCCAAAATTATTTCGAAATTCCGGGGACGTACAAAATGTTAAAAAACGTAGAGCGATCCGTGGTGTTATCGATAGCAACACCTCGCTCAACTTCCGCCTTCTTCTTTTTACTGTTAAATAGTGTTTTTAAGAGGGGACATACGAGGTGTGGATAAAAAGTTCGTGCACTGAATTTTTTCTGCCGACGTAGCAACACTGTAGGCTTCTATGGTGATTTGGCGTCTAGGGGGAAACCTTACGAGTCATCAGTGCAAGTTAGGTCACTATCGAGTGCGTACCCATTATTCTGTGCCAGTATTTGTGAACGTAGTTTTTTTGCGCGGTCGAAATGGAGCGAGATGTTTTAACCGAGCAAAGAACCAACATCAAATTTCTCGGTAAAAGCGGACGGGAAATTCTTGAAATGTTAGAAACTGTGTACGGGGAGTCTGCCATGAAGCATGGAACTGTATATAAATGGGTGGATCGGTTTAGGGAAGGGCGGGAGAGCGTCGATGACGACGCGCGAGAAGGTCGCCCTTCAACGTCACGTGTTGATGAAAACATTCAACGTGTTCACGATTTGGTGATGTCAGACCGTCGAATTACTGCTAGAATGATTGCTGCTGAGCTGGGAATTAGTAAAGGTAGTGTTCAAACAATTTTAAAAGAAGATTTAAACATGCGGAAGCTGTGTGCAAAATGAACCCTCGCACTCGGCGCTTATTGTGCGTGAGTTTTTCGCCAAAAACGACATGCTTACCACCCTCCCTATTCGCTCGACTTAGCCCCCTGCGACTTTTTTTTATTCCCTAAAGTTAAAACGATTATGCGGGGTGAACATTTTGGGGATGTGGAGAGCATGAAACGAGAAACGACGAGGCTCCTGAAGGACCTAACTTGCAGGACATGCAACACTGTTTTCAACAATAGAAAAAGCGTTGGGCCAAGTGTATTCAGTCGGGGGAGAGTACTTTGAGGGTAACCACGTTCCCGTTCCGGAATAATTAAAATTAGATTTTTGGTGAGCTCAGTGCACGAACTTTTTGTCCACACCTCGTACACCTAGAGACCTCAAAAATAGCCCTATTTTTATGAATTTTTTTCTCTGAAGATATAAAGATTATCAATGCGGGGTTTTACCAGTATATTATATGTATATTTATTAATATAAAATTAAATTTTTATTAAAAAATATTTAAAAAATGTGGCAGATATCGCTGCTGGAGTCAGAGGTGTTCGCTGCTGTTGCGTTTTGCGGTACCCAATATATAATCTGTACGGTTCATCTGTAACAAAAAAACTTGATTGATTCTTCAAATATATAGATAAATCTAGTCTTTATCGTAGCAAATTTAAAAAACTTGCAATATTTATTAAATGGCGCTTATCTGAATTTAAGAGTGCAAATTTTCGCAAAAAGAATCGATCATTTTTTGGCTATAAAAAAATGCTAAGGCGTAAAAAAAATCTTACGATAAAGACTAGATTTATTTATATATTTGAAGAATCAATCAAGTTTTTTTGTTACAGATGAACCGTACAGATTATATATTGGGTACCACAAAACGCAACAACAGCGAACACCTCTATTGGAGGGTTTAAAACATGAGCTGTAATGGATAGACGTTGTTCAGTAAAATTTTTATAACAAATTCGAGATTTTTGTTGAAACCTTGGATGGGACAACAATACTGCTGTCAATTAAGCAGATAATGATGCCCTTTTTATGGCAGAAAAGGTGTTGAGACTCATAATTAAAGTATCTACCCGAAAAAGTAGGTGTATGATACTAATCGAACTCGAAATTGTCTTTGATAATGATGGTAACGTCTAGAAAATTTAGATGGTTATCGATGCCCTCCTCCAATGTAAACTGTAGTCTTGGATGGACGGAGTTAAAGGAGTAAGAGTAAATTCCAACATGAAAGAGGGAACCGCCAATACTACATGATCTTCGTATCGAAAATAGAAAGACGGATTGAACGGAAGAGTCTCACTCATCCCAGTGATGCTAGAAACGGGCCTCCATAGCATGCGATAGCATGGGAGGGGATGCCGCACACAAGCTACAACCGTGTACATGTGCGCCACGTACTACGTACGTCACTACTCACCCTACTCTCCAAATCTTGCAGAGTGATGTCTGCAATAATTAGTAACAAAGAAGAGCCCATGGATTTGCCAAAGGTTTGTTGATAATGTATATTATTGAAAGAGAAAAATGTTGAATTGAAGACAAACCGGACTGCACATAAGAACTCGTCTCGCGGAATCAAACAATTTTTACTTATACAGTCCTATCTCTCAAGGATGCTTTCTATTGCTAGATTAGCACTAGTATTTGTATGTAAAATAGGATAAGATCTATAAAAAATTAAACTGCATCGACGGTGTATTATCAAAAACATATAGTATGCCGAAAATCCACAAACCGGGCTCCCCCCTCTAAATTATTGTGTCGTCGGTTAACAGTCCGCTCCACGGGTTGGCCACTTATTTACGCATCATCCAGCTCTATTCTAATAGCCAGATAGTAATAGTCAACTAGTAAACAAATTAATAAACAAATATATACATAATGATTACAAGTTGATCTCTCTAGTGTTGCTGTTCACCAACGTTCCGATTGATCTGGCTATTAATAGCATAGTCAAAAGATGGAACTATATAGAGATAGAGTGTGCCATACTTCGTGACGAATTCTTGGTGTCAGTCTGGTTCATCCTCAACTCTACATTTTTTATGTTTAACGGAGTAGGTTACCAACAGACGTTCGGCACACCTGTAACGATCTGTCCCCCGATCGTTATCCGGCCGACGATCTGCCGGAGGGCTGCCGCCCGGTGACCACCAGCCGGGCAAAGGGCAGTGGCGCGATGCGCCTTTTTAATTTATCTCAGACGCGAAACGGCCGAAGCCGTTACACGGCCACCATTACACGGCCACCGTTACACGATCCGCCGTACGGGCAGGAGACCGTCGCTCGGCACCCGAATCGTGCCGAACGTCGCCAAGCGGCAGTACTCTAACGCCCGACGGTCGAGGCCACCCGAACGGCGTCGATGTTGCCCAACAATTAGGCAATTAACGCGCCCCACAAACAAGCTTCCTTTCATTTCTCTAATACGAGATAAACGGGGTACCCAGCCTCCGCTGAGCGTTCTCGGCATCTCGGACAATCCTTGAAATCGCTTGCGCCGGCCGAATCCGGGGGTAGGAGATTCTCTGCCTCCAACGGGTGTTCCCGTCTACCGACGCAATCCTGATTGCATACGGCACCGACCACGAACCGAGTTCGTATTCCTTCCATAGACCGAGGAATCAATATGCGGCTGACACCCGCGACGATAACATTGAACGCATACAACACACGCCGCTGGCAGGAGAGAAAATTCGAACGACGCGCGGACCATTCACGCGCTCTCGCGCCCCACGCGCACCACGCAATTGTGCCTTCTCACCGGCTTCTTGCGTGCTAAGAAATAAGAAATTGAATGTACGATCCGATATCCACAATCGTAGTCGCATAATCGTGCGATATTCTGTTATACGCGCATTTGTATATTCTAATTCCGAGCGTTAAATACCTTCCCGGCACGCGTCCGGTTATAAATAGCGCGACACCGAAAAACGCGTTAAAACACGTCGCCACTATACCACTCGCACAGCCCGCAACTTACGCACCGTAAAAACACACATACTGTATTTGCATCCGCACACACCGCGCATGCATATGTCGAACCGCATCTATCCGATCGCGTGCACCGTACCGTCTCCACACACACTTTACACATTGTACATATACACGTATTACATACTCACGAGATTCGCGCATACATTATACATACACATTGTCACATTGTACATATACACGCATTACATACTCACGACGAGACTCGCGCACACATTGTACATACACATCGTCACATTGTACACAGATGCACTCACTCACTCACACATTACATTGTAAATGTACATCCAAGTATCTCTAACACAATAAACATCTTTCAACTCAAACACACGTCTGATTGTCTCGCGAGCCCCGAATCCCGACCGAGCTATACCGAGCCATCGCGCGAAAGCGGCACGTTACACACCTATGGGCTCTCCCCTCTCTCCTATCATCGCCGACATAACATTACAAGATTTGGAGACGAGAGTGATCGAGGCTTTTCCTATAATACTTCCATTCTTTTATAGATACGTTGACATTGCATTGTTCCTTCCTTCATATTTAACGTTATATTACGCACATTCAACTCGTTCCATCCGAGGTTAAAGTTCAAGTTGAAAGAGGGAATCGACAATTGATTAGATTTTGTGGACGTTATAATAATTTTAAAAAACAATTATATAAACTTTGATACCATAAACCTACTTTTTCCGGAAGATACCTGCACTTCAAGACAACCTCTCTGCCACAAAAGAGGCACTGTCATCGACCTCATCGACAGAGCTTTTCAACTTTCGCATCCGAGAGCTTCCATCAAAAAACTTTGAATTCGTAGTTAATACATTGCTAATTAATAGATATCCACTCTCTTTAATATTTAAAACATTACATGAACGCCTCAAAACGTTATTTATAACACACAATACACACGAGGACACAGTACACACTACGAATTACAACAATGAACACATCGAATAACTGACATATTTTAATATACCATACGTTCCTTTTTTTCTAAACAATTTAAACCTGTGGTCCGTGATTTAAATACGAAATTGTCTTATACCCACTTAAATAAATTAAGACAGTTTATTCGGGTACAAGAAGATAACTTGTCCAACGAATTGCGTAACAACGCAGTTTATAAGATCTCATGCAACGATTGCTATGCTACATACGTTGGACAAATAGGAAGACTATTAAAAGAACATCTCACAACATTCCGTTATCACAGACCACAGATTATTAAATCATGAGTTTGCATGGGACAAGGAACCTGTGGAAACTAGTCATCGTACGGTTTGTATAGGATCTTAAATACGCCGAAAGCTCTCGGCGGAGACCGGGTGCTCCCGACCTCGTGTATTCGGTTAAGGTTTTCAGGAAGCCTTCTTCGGAGATGCCGCAAGCTCTCGGCGGAAGCTGGGTGCGCGCAACCTCTTTTTCTCTCTCCTAGGAGAAGCTGTCGGTGTTTCGAAACTCGTATCAGGCGCCGTGCAGGCACTGAGCGGAGCAGGAAACGGAGTGATTCTTTAGCGCCGGAGCGGCCTGTTTTATACGCCGAAATGACCCTCTCGGCGTCGTTATCGCGGGGCCTGATTGTCTCAGCGTTAATTGTCGAACGCTGTCAAACGCTCGGGCGGATTCGGGGCCGTTCGGGCGGCCTCGGCGGCGATGGGGACGGAACATAGATTTAAAGAATAGACTGCGCGATCCGTGAGAGGGGCTGACGTTGACACTAGAAAGAGAGAGCAATAGCGTAAGTTAGAGTACCTCAAGTAAGGGTGCCGTCACATGCAGCCTAACTGGCGTAGGCGTAACTTACGCCAAACTGCGTTAGCCAATCAAATCGTCTCGGCTATCATAAGCAAATTCGCCTAGTTATTTTTACGCGTTTTATGCTATGACCGATACGCCAAATCCAATTTTTCGCGTAAGAAACGCTGATATATGCGTATTAATAAAAATTGTGTGTCGTTGCTCAAATTATTAAATCCACATATATCAGCGTTTCTTATGCCAGAAATTGGATTTGGCCAAAAATAAAAAGATGAATAAGGATCAAATCAGGGTAAGTTAACAAATATCGAATTTATTATATAATAGCTAATAGCGTTCGGTAATATCTGATCCACTGCTCACGGCATGTCGATACAAAATTTTAAGGTTGCAGTTTCTTATAAATAGGTCTATTCGTGTTATTGCACTTTTTGCATTTAGAATCTTTGTTTTCTCTTTCTCAAATATGTAACGTATATTTATCTTGTTTTAAATGCATGAGTTTTTGAGAATTTTAAAGCAACATGAACATCTTAATGCATTATTATCTACATGCTTGAATCCTTTCAGCACAAATGTGGGTATTGTGGGTGGCTGTTCAGTTTCACCACTAATTTTTTCGAGCATGAATGCTTCAAACATTATGTGGAGGATAAAGATCGCATTTATATAGATGAAAATTATGTTGTGACAATACGTATGTTTACTGCATTCTTTTACAGGTATTTTTCGCGCATATTTTATTGTATCCTTTTTTTGTATCATAATAATTAAATATATCCATTTGTTTAATGATCTAAGGCAATACAAAGACTGCGGAAGGTTCAGTATGTACAGACACTTTGGATGAACTCTTGATTGGAGCAGTGAAGGCAAAGAAGGGACTCTACGACTATCGTATACCTGCTAACGAAAGAACCAATTTGCGTAAAAATGCATTGTGGGCAGAAGTTTCTAATACTCTAGGAGGTACTATCTATATCTTTTGTACAAATATACAAATATTTTATACATTACAAATCAATTATGAAATTAAATTTTTAGGGGCTTTTAATCCAGAGGAGGCTAAGGCTCGCTGGAAATATTTGAGAGATAATTGTGCAAGAACTCGCAAAAAGGTCAAAGGCAAGAAAATTGTTTTGCGAACAATTCTCAGGTTGCTTTTTGCATTTATTTAATTAGTTTAATTTAGCATTACAAATTAATTATACGATCGTTTCGCTAAGCACTTGTAATCGAACTTATTCAGATAATGAAAAAAACAAGGTATTTTTCTTTAGACATCTCTATTTATTGCTTCAACTATTTCATGTAATTGAAGCAAGTACATGATTTTATGTACTTTGTTTGGTCCTCATACATAAGTTTACGGTTGACATTCTCAATAGCAAAAATATTATCAACTATATTGGTGTATTTAATCGCTCTTGTATCATAAACATAAACTAAATATATTAATCAATTACGTGAGCTAAGTACAGTGAAAAAATCTAGAGAATATTTATAGTATGTACACAAGGTATAAACCTTGTGTATTATATATCACTTCAGTGTAATAAAAATACCTTCATACAGAGATAATAACAATATAAACGTTTGTGATATATTACAGTAATGGAGTTGCAACTTAATACAAGTGTATCGATACATATATACATCTCGCTAACAAAATTAAGAAAATTTCGACTTATAGACTTAAACACACATTGATTAAAATGACTGTTCAACTAAAGTTTCTACATGTGCGGACAATGCAAATACATAAAATAATATAACGTTTTCATATTTGTATATCACATGTAAAAATATGCATAGTCATAGAGGAACTATTACTTCTACTGACGTGATATCGTTATATCGAATAATATCTCCTTTGTATATATATATAAGAAGATATAAGTATAAAATATGCGCACTTTATGCGCGAACCCAAAGCTCGGGATCCTCATGACGCGTACTTTTCGTCACTTTTCGAGATGCGTAGGTTACGACAACCAATCGCAAATCTATTTAACATTTCCGTTAGAGTGTACAACGGAAACTCTGATCTACAATTGGTTGTATTAATTACGCATTGCGCGCAATACGCCCCATGTAAGTGCCGTCTTTCAAAATAGCGTAACTGTCGCCGACTGTGGCGTAACTTTTATTAAATTTACTAGAACACTTTATAAAATTACTAGATACGCAAGTTACGTTTACGCCAGTTACGCTGCATGTGACGGCATCCTAAGAGTATGGACACCATTAGTCGATTTTTGATTGGTTCTTCGATTCGCCATATGTAACAGGGAAATAGTAGAGGGAAAATTGAATTCATTTTTGTGTATACTTATAAATAATAATAATATTCGCGTAATTTTATGTATAAGTTAATAAATAATTTTATATAAAGAAATGTTAACCTTATTAAAAATATATTTTATTATGAAGCATTTTATACACAAATTTTCATCTTGAGGTATGTACTTTATATATTAATAAAAATCTAATAAGAGTAAAGTGCTTCAAGTAGAATAAAGACAGCTGTACGATTTATATGTTGTCGATCCGAGTTGAATCCTATTGAGACTGATTATTATATTTTGTTGTTTCTTTATGTGACAAGCACAGTGACAAGTTGTAAAATTACGTTGCCAGGCATCGTTCTATGTGAGTCGTCGTGTATTTCTGTGATATTCTGTGTAAGTTACATTTAATGCAATATTTAATGTTAAAATGTTGTTATTATTGAATATATTATTAATAATGGAATATAGACTTTTTAATTTATTTATTACTTTCATAATTACTTATCAACATTACTTAATTGTACATTTAACTAGTAATCTTAACCTTAAACTAACATACATACATACATACATACATATAGAAAACATTTAAAATTATTTGCTTCAGATGCAAAATGCCGAGTTGTGCAGCAAGAAAGTGTTCCAATTCGTGGAAGAAACATTTTAAAATGTGTTATTTTCCACTGAATGATCCGGAAAGATGTGCCAACATGAACAGGGAAAATTGGAGACCAAATAAACATTCAGCGTTATATCAAGTATAATTATTTGAACATAATTATTATTTCTAAAAGATAATCATTTATCATTTTTTTATAGATACATTTTGTTCCTGAAATGTGGGAAAATAATCGTCAGGATAACTTGAAACTAAAAAAAAATGCGGTGCCAACTTTGTTTGGAGATACAGGTAATTTTTATTTATTATGTTTTTTATTTTATATTTTACATATAAAAATACTTATAACAAATTTTTATAGTTGTAGAAAAAACTGAAACGGGTGAAGCTCTGAATGATGCGACTTTTATTAATTCCAATCAAAATCAAGATGCAGTTACTGCAGTTGATGATACTAATGATAACAAGCGCAACATCGAAGCTAATCAAGCTATTGAGGAAGATGCTACAATATTAGATAATATATATATGTCAAAGGACAACCTAAGTGATAGCGACATCGAAAATGAGATACACTCTAACAGTGCGAGTACATCTGAGAGGAAAGAACTGGGACAGAACACTTCTAATTCATGTGTTGACAATTCAGAATTTTATAAAAAATTTGAAAAGTTACAAGTACGTTATATAAAATTAGAGCAGATGCACAGGAAAACTAAGAAAAAATTAAGAAATGCGAAATATGTAATTAAACGCCTTGACGAAAAAGTGAGTATGAATCAAAGTAACCTAACCAAAGCATGCACTAAAGTATTAAACACTGACCAATTAAAATTATTAACGGGGGAGTATAAAAAGATACCAGTTTGGAGTAATAAAACTATAGAAAAAGCACTAAGATTCCAATTTACATGTGGTCGTTCAGGATATGAAGAGTTACTCCGTCATATGCCTTTACCTTCTTTACGAAATTTAAGACGACGATTGCAAAACGTAAAATTTAATAGTGGAATTTTGGAAGAAATTTTTGAATTTCTTAAATTTAAAGTAGCCTGTTTTAAAAATAATTCATATAAACATTGTATGCTCGTAATGGATGAAATGAGTATAACTCCTTCTGAAATATTTGATCCTTCGACAAATACTATTATAGGCTATGCAACATTAGGTAACCATAACGATGAAAAGAATATTGCAATGCTTTAGTCTTAATGTTGGCTGGAATAGCAAGTAGGTGGAAACAGATCGTAGGATATTATTTTACCAGTGCCACACCAGATGGAAATAAATTGAATCCAATAATTTGTGAAATTATCAAAAAAGCTGAAGAAATTGGATTACGAGTTCACAGCGTTACAAGTGACATGGGAGCTGCGAATATGGGGATGTAGAGGTCTTTTGGAATAAAGGCTTCAAAATATAGTAAAGTAACAAATTTTTGTACACATCCCAATGATGGAAGTCGAAACCTTTATTTTTTTCATGATTGTGTGCATGCTTTTAAAAATTTGAATCAAGGTCTTTTAAATAATAAAATTATTATTATTCCAGAGGAAATAGTAAAAATGTATAACCTGCCAAGTAGCATAGTCAAAACATCCGATATAAAAGATTTGTGTACTGCACAAGAAACATTAAGTTTTGGATTAAGTTTGACTCCAAAATTGAACTTTAAATTATTAGATACAAAAAATCATTTTCAAAAAATGAAAGTCAGTAGTGCCACAAATGTATTAAACCATTCCGTTGCAACAGCATTAAATTTTGTAGGCAAGAATACAGGCAAAAATAGTTTTATAACAACAGCATGGTTTGTTAGTTTTTATTACAAAATGGTTCAAATTAGTGACTTCAAGGACGCCGCAATTAGCTTTTTTAGGAAAACGTGACATTCTAAAATTTGAAACAACGATGGATTTTCTTGAACAAGTAATTAACATAATTTCAAAAATAAAAGTTGGCAAATCGGGAATATGGAGATTTCAAACGGGAATTATAATTTCAACTCATTCAATTATTCAGCTTAGTAAATATTTATTAGATAAAGAAGGTTTTGACTTTGTTTTAACTGGGAGATTCACACAAGATTGTTTAGAAAATTTATTTTCAATTGTACGCAGTAAACAGGTAATACCAAACGCAATTCAATTTAAAAATGATTTAAAATTTATTACAATTATACAATACATGAAAAATGTAGAAACAAGCAGTTACGAACAAGATGACAGAGAATTCTTTTCAGAATTTTTAGATATAATGTTAAAAATAAAGAAAATACCACAAAATGCCAAAGACAATCAAGATAATAATCAAGTAACACTAATAAGTGCAATTGAAATCTGTGATAATCAAAATATAGCTTTTAACAACATAACATTAAATTGTCTTTATTACTTAGGAGGATATGTAATTTATAAAATAAAAACTAAGTGCAATATATGTGATAATTGTATTAATGCAACCGGTGATACAAATCCTACTGCATTTCCGTATGCAGAAATAACACGAGCGCATTGTTTTAAAGAAAATACGCTTTTTTATGAATGAATTGACGTTCAATTTTATTTAATCGTTGCAAAGAATTATATTTTAATATCCCTAACTGCCATAGTTTAAGACAGAAAATTATAGAGAAATTCATTCTTGTAAGGCTGAAAACTATGTCTATGATATCGATTATAAAACAAAATAATACTTTCAAATAAAAGTGTAGCAATGCACAATAATATAAAATAAAAACATTTATTAAATTCATATCTTATGAACTTAATAATTTATTTTACATTATATGAATTTTTAAAAATTCCTGCTTATTTCAGATCCACATACAGAATTACATTACATACAGAACTTACTAGACATACAGAAGTTACTGTATGAACATGTGAAAGAGGTCTTCACGTCAGAGAGAATTGACACCCGCGATGGTTTTTGTATTTTAAGTGAATAAAAATCTCATACCCCTTGATCCTTTCCCAAGGGCCGGGGGGACTTTCTGAAGATCCCCCCCCCCCCTTTAACAAAAAAAATAGACCTCCAATTGAACAATATCACATTTGATTGTATATATGAATTACCTACATTTTATAGAAACAACAATAATGTACATAAATAATACAAAACAACAACAATAATATTTCAAACTACAAAGATTTTTTAATCATAAAATTTTTATGTACAAATGTTTTCATATTTTAAATTGTAAGTTCAATATGTTTTGTACATTAGTAAACTGGCAATCACCTATGAAAACTCACTAATCTTTTTCTATGAAATAATATCAATGCTAAAGAAATAATCAAATTATCAGTTGTGTAAAAATATATAAACATATGTATATGAATTTTCGTTAAAATATGTATATCGTTAAAAAAGTTGTTTAGGATCTTGCAGATAGTTTATTTTTAGATACAACTTTCATAAAATGTCGTATATTAATTTCTTAATAATTTTTTTCAGTTTTCGTTATTTTTTTACTCATTTATGTTTAGATTGCAGAAATGAATATAACTGTGGCGCGCCACAGTTCCCTGTTAATGGCGCACGGTGTCCATACTCTTACTTGGGTACTCTAGCGTAAGTCGTTGTGTCTCTTTTTAACACGCAAGTTGGTGGGGATGTGAAGCTCTCTTCACATTCTCCCTCTGGAGAACGTCGTAACCTATGGTGACGTGATATACAAAAGTGATGGTTGACGGCACGTTAAATATTCTTATAAAAAAAAATATATACAAAAGTGAAAAGCAAAGATCAACAAAGATACTTATCAAAAGCAAAAATGGTAAACTTATGCTGTATTTGTAAGTTAGAAGCTGGAATTGCGGATGTTTCTTTTCATAGGCAAGTACGAAATTTTATATTGATTTATAAATATGAGCAGTTCAATATTATAATTTTCTGCTTGCTTTAGAGCTTGATATAAACTTTTTCTTTGACAGTACAAAACTATTATAAAATTATTACATTTCAGAATTTCCAAACAAGAAGAAATTAAGCTGAAATGGTTTATAAATATAGGCAGAGAAGTCAATAAATATGCGACAGTTTGTAGCAAACATTTTGAACAGGGAGATTTTCATTATAAAGAAATTAATCATGTTATGAAAAAATTTTTACTACCTACAGCTGTTCCATCTTTATTACTTACTCGTTCTAACAGGTATATTTTTCTCTTAAATATTTTAATACTCAAAATTTTCAATTACCTACTATTTAATGAAGTATATACATATTTATAATTTATATATTCCAATTTATAATTTCAATAATAAAACAGTAATCTCTCAACAAGTATTACTTAAAACTATTGTTATGAAATTAATGTTTTCTAATATTCTTCTTTAAAGTTAATTATTTTTATTTGCATAACTGTACTCATATATTATCAATTAACAGCAATAATAGTATGCAACCATCGATTTCAAGAAATGTATTATTTAATACTGATACTAATACTGATACTGATATCAGTGAAAATATTGGAGAATTTAAATTGAATGATTCGCAATTTAATACTAATTCCACAGAAAATACTCAAAAATCAACATTAAAAAGGTTTGTTGTTAAATATTATTTTTTAGAATAAAATAAGAATAGGTACTGTAATATTATTAAATTACTAGCTTTTCGGCCCGCGCTTCGCGCTGGCCTCAAAGCTTTCTTATATATATATATATATATATATATATATATATATATATATATCTTATATCTATATAGCGTTATAGCCCGCGCTTCGCGCGGAAGTACATGCCTCAAAACCTCTATTTCTTACAAACATACCTTTTAGTTTCTTCAATTATTGATTTACATTTTTCAAATTTTATAAATATTTTACTTAACATATAATATTTTTTTATCTTTTATTATTTACTTTTTTTTTATTTTTTGCTGACGTTCCCACCGCTGACCCGCTATTAATAGCTCTCAAACAATTTTATAATTGTTTAATTTATAAAACTTCTCTGTATACAACATTTGTCGTAAAATATTTTGGACTTTCTTTAATCAGATGTCCTTGATTGCTTAATTCATCAATTTTAATTTTTACACAATCCCTTTTGGTTGCTCTAGAGAATGCTACATATAGTTGACCATGAGCAAATACGGGTTGTGGCAAATAAATTCCAACTTTTTCTAAAGTTTGTCCTTGAGATTTATTTATCGTAATAGCAAATGACACTCGAATAGGAAATTGTCTTCGTTTAAGCTTGAATGGAATTTCCATATCATTCGGTAGGAAATCTATCCTTGGGATGAAAACAATCTGACCTCTTGAGGGACCAGTTAGAACCTCCGCATAAATAAGATTAGGTTTCAAATCAGTTACAATAAATAGGTTCTTCCTCCTTTCAGAAGTGTGACTGCAATTCCAGTTGAAGCACATGGAAGAATTATCTCGTTTCTTCCTCTAATTACACTTAGAAATGTGTTAAATAGGTAGGTTTTACCACTTCCTGCAAACCCGTCAATAAAAAATAACCGCTGAGGTTCATTTTCATTTTCAATTGCTCGCATGACTTTATCGTACACGTGTTTTTGCTCAGCATTTAGTGTCGATAATAAATAATCACCACGTATTCTTTATTCACATTATATTCTGTTACGTAAATATTCACTGGAGTTGGATTTGGCAATTTGAAGTTCTCACAGCTACTTCCAGTATTTATCAGAATTTCTTGTATATGGTTTAAAGCCATATTTTCAGGATTTACAACATTGTTATGTACAAAGTCCTCAATCATGAAATCTTTATATTTATTCCAAATAGTTGGTACATCTGTTGGAATTCCAAATATGCAAATGTAAGCAAATAATTCTCGAAGTTGTGCAGGCATATTTGATTCCGTTGCTTCTTCCATAGTTTTTTCCCAAAGATCATCAGTTTCTACCAAATTTCTTGCAATTGCTGCATCCTTAAACCTCTCATATAGAATTCCATTTACAGTTCTCAAATCTTCAAAACATTTAGCTCCAGTCACATGGAGTAGAAGAAAACGAAGATAAAATCTCTCAGTATCTTTTATGCTTACTGTATAGAGTCTTGAAGTTATTTTGTCAGTATCTTTTTTGCGTGGCTTCCACTTAGTTTCTTTTTTATCATATAAATAATGATAAGGAATATCTGTGTAAAGAAACTGCACCGCATTTTCATCAGATTGATTTAATTTTAACCATGCAATCAGCGTAGTATCTCGATTGAGCTCTCTTTAAGCAGCTTGTTCTTCATTTCCCTCTCGAAAATATACCATTTGGCGATTAGGCAAATGAACTGCCAGTCTTATTACTGTGTGAGACTTCATGAACAGATCATATCCGTTCAGTCTCCACATTGCTTCTGGAGCACTAACGTATCTTGCATCAAGAAATGAGTTAACTTCATCTATTTTAATTAGACTTATGCCATCTCGTGCTTGCACTTCAATTGCAGCACAGTCAAATCCTTTGTGAATATATTTATATAAATATTTTACGCTCTTCACTGATGAACATATTTCAAAATTGATATGTCGATCATATTTCATAATTAAATATGATGAATATGGTACCACCCATCGATTATCAACTTCTTTATCTCTGACGATGTATTTTTTCCCAAAATTTCTTCGTTGATACATGGGATATCCATTCACATTAGCATTAGTTTCTTCACGAAACTCTTTTGGAAAACCTTTTGAACATTTTCCATCGTCCCCAGTGCAAGGGGCAGTCAATCTCTGGGAGGGATCTCCACAAGGACCATGAATCATGTACTTCAAAATTTTTACATTAAGTTCTGGATATCATTCTTCGTCAGGAATTTCAGCCCATACCATCATGTCAATGACTTCTTGAAGTCGAGGCTTATCTTCATCACTCAACATTGCAAGTAAATGCAAATGTGGAAGTCCTCTTTTTTGAAACTCAATCACACCTGCATAAGCTATAATATTTCCAAAAATATTATTTTGGATTAGATCCTTTAAAACCTCTTTGACATCTAAGTTAAATGTTTTAGCGACTAAATCAGGTCGAAATTCTATTGAACATCCATCCAAATTATCTTTAATTTCGGAGCATTGAGGATTGCAAGTCATCGTAAGAAAAATGTCTGGTTTTCCAAACTTTCTGACCAAAGACATGGCATCTTGGTACCTTTCTTGCATATTTCTTGGACTGCTCATAAATGAAGATGGTAATATTACAGGTATACCAGCTTTAATTCCTTCATTTTGTGCTCGATTATCTAGGTGATCCATTAATCCCGAATAAAATTCTGCTCTTAATTGAGGTTGATTTAATTTAATATAATTAAACCTATTGGCTTCAGTTTTCATATAAGCATCAAGTATAAATTGACATCTCAACTTGCCTGCCTTTTTAAATTGACTAAATTCAGCTCTTGGTGCCAGCAAGTGAGCATAATAATCTATTTGAGTTACTTTGAATCCTGGATATTTAGGATTATATGATTTAAGTTCTGAATGCCATCCATCGTTACCATGTGGATATAACAAAGGATAACACGTAGGGTCACATCTTTTGTCCAGAATTGATATTTGTTGAACATCGTTCGAATTTTTGTTATAAATCCGAATGTCTCTCTCAAATGGAGGCTCACCATCAACATTCTGAAAAACCACGGCTATTTCATTAGCTCGTGGAGCATTGTATCTTCTTTGATCGTGTTGAGGATCATTTCGAAAAGACAACATTAAATTTATGGCTTCATTGCCTCTCGGATTAAGATCTTGTTCAACTTGACGCATCATTTTAAAAGTCTTAGCAAATTCATTGCATTGGATCATAAAGCATGACAAATCTTTCATTAGGGCTGGATCACAGCCTTGATTGGCTTTATTATTCATTCTATGATTAATAGCTTCTTCTGTATCT
Organism: Lasius fuliginosus; assembly: GCA_949152495.1. Lineage (NCBI taxonomy): Eukaryota > Metazoa > Arthropoda > Insecta > Hymenoptera > Formicidae > Lasius > Lasius fuliginosus. The sequence goes on along the minus strand of OX424443.1, from coordinate 18,480,258 downwards.
AAAAAGTAAAGCTGCGCAAAGCGCGGAGCTTGCCCATCCGCTGGGCGCATTGCCGTCGAGGTCAAATGATGATATTGCCCATGAATCTTCAAGCAATAAGGAGCATTGTTCACAACATCCAATGGATTTTTATTGCCCGGGGCACCCATGGAAACCATAGCTAAAGCGCTATTATATGAACGAATATTATCAAGGAAATTTTTTGATGCAAAATCATTTCCCATATATAATTTTTTAAGAAAATCAGGACAATTTATTGGTTTTAATTGAAGCTTGCCCTTTTGGCAACAATATTTTAATTTTCCATCTTTAGATTTTTCACATGCAAAGTTTAACGATTTGCAAAATTGGCATTCTACACTCATTTGGCCAAGTGTATGAATTGACACATTTATTTCATGATCCTTGACAATTAACGCAATGTGATTATTTAATTGTCTAGCATGATGCCTTCCTTGAGCATGTCTCTGAGCATCAACTTCGAGTCGTTTAATCCTTGCGTCGTCATTTTCATCGGCCCTCTGCTGAGCATGTCTCTGAGCATCAGCTTCGAGTCGTTTAATCCTTGCCTTGTCATTTTCATCGGCCCTCTGCTGAACATGTCTCTGAGCATCAGCTTCAAGTCGTTGAGACCTTTCCTCAAAACTTTCAATTTTTCGTCTTTGTCGTGAACGCCTATCTTCGCGACTCACTTTATTCAAATTTCCGTACTTTCTCTTTTGAGGCATAATTATTTTCGTCGTACCGTATATTTAAGAAAGAAATTATTTTATGTTATAAAACAATAATATTGCTCGAAGTACGTCAGAATTTTTGTTTTATAATAATTTTTTCATTACATGTATGAATATATATATAATAAATAAATAACTGATTGATCAATCCTAAGTTTAATATAAATATTCTCTTTATCTGTTTGTCTGACCGCAAACTAATTATTTATTAATTGATCGATTTTCTTAATAGATCTTTTCTTCGCAAACTAATTATTCTGTTGCGTTCCTCAAACGCCCTTCGAGATATCTCGAAAGATATCCTCTCACAGACACTCACAGTCACACGCGCCCGAAATAAATAGACTCGTTATGCACAAGATATGTTTTAATGGAATCACGACCTCAAGGAATACAAGAAGAAGAAGTACAATATTGAGAATAATGAGATATTATCTTAAGTCGCGTGACACGTCAAATCGTATTGACAGTCAAACTCCGACTGACTTGGCGTCTATAAACAAAAGTAACGCAGACGTTGTTTATTATATCTGCCATGGTGACGATCTCCCGGAAACGTATACGGGGTGATCCCGAGGAAGAGGATTTAGATCCGAGGGGCGTAACACTACCCCCCTCCTTCCAGATTGTCGTCCCGACAATCCGTTACGGAGACTAATGAAGACCCAGGACTGACGCTGATAGGCACCGACGAATCTTCCTGCTCTCCCTCTAGCTGTTGCTAGCAGGTTAACGAGCGAAACGTCTGGTCCCAATCCTTTGCGTCCTCTTCGTCCGGACGAATCCTGCTCTCCCTCTAGCTGCTGCTAGCAGGTTACCGAGCTTCGTCCTCTTCTTCTCCATATCCGAACGGTGCCTCTTGAGAAAAGTTGGCCAAACTTTCCTCTACACCGCCGAGTTGAAAATCCCTGTTGATGTTGTCCTCGTTGTTGTTGTGCTCCCGCTGATCAGTCTTCCGGAGAAAATCGAAAAAAGCGTCGAATCTTCAGACAAGGGGGGGATATCTTCCGTGGACCCATCGTCCCTCGTGGACTCCCCAAGTCTCTGTCTCAGCATTTGCCCTACGTCTCGTGGGAAAACCACGGATCAAAAACCACGAGAGAGACAGTCTTCTCAATCGAAGAAGAACCAAATGACCATCCTGTCGAAGATGAGACGGTCTTCTCAGTTGAAGAACCAAACGACCATGGAACACGAATGGGAAGTCTCCTTTTGGAAGGTATCAGCTATTCGTTGAACTTCAGCCACAGAAACTTTCTCGGAGAATCCTCTCGTACCGAAGACTCAGAAAAATTTTGAAGATCTAGAAGATCTTCAACTGAAAAAGAAAACAAACACAGAAAGAATTCTAAAACAGACATTCACTCTCACACATTCACACAACACGCATACACACAACTCTTCAATCCCTAACAATTTTATTCAGGCTCTGACGTAACTAACAATTAACAATATCCCTATCTATAAATGGAGCTAGTCTATCCGCGTGAACCACTTTCTTCCGATGTCTTGGTGTCTTCTGAATGCAGTACACCACATCGTTGAACTTCTTCAGAATCAAGAAAGGTCCTTCCCAATTGCTCTGCAATTTTGGAGCCTTTCCTTTAATTTTTCGGGAGTTGTAGAACCAGACTCTCTCTCCCTCCTGAAAAAGAATCTTTCTAACTCCCCTGTCATACCAACTCTTCACTCGAGAAGATTTTGCATCCATCTTCTCTTTAACTTCGGAATGAATTTCGTCTAGTTTTTCTCTAAGAGTACTGGCGAAATTCTCAATTGAAGAAGAAGATTCTGTCTCTTGTGTCCTTGGAAGGTTCCCTCGTAATAAATCTACTGGAAGTCTTAGATCTCGAGCAAAATATAATTCCGCAGGAGTCATTCCAGTAGTTTCGTGCTTCGAAGACCTGTAAGCTAGAAGGAACATGGGAATCCACCGATCCCAATCCTTCTGATTCTCAGAAATATACTTCGCTAAATAGTTTATTATAGTCTGATGTTGTCGTTCGACTTGACCATCAGACTGAGGATGTAACGGGGTAGTCCGTGTTTTCCTAATTCCAAGCAATTCCATCAATTCGGCAAAAAGTTTTGATTCAAAGTTCTTCCCTTGGTCGGTATGTACCTCCAGAGGTACTCCGTGTCTCGAAATAAATTCGTTGACGAAGATTTCTGCAACCGTCTTTGCTCTAATATTCTTCGAGGGAAAAGCTTCTACCCATTTGGTGAAGCAATCGATGATGACGATCAAATATCTGTTCCCGGAAGAAGTAATCGGGAGCGGACCTAAAACATCCATTTGAATTCTCTCAAACGGATTTCCGACGTTGTAGATCTGCATGGGGGATTTTCCTTTTCCTGTGGGGCTCTTTTTTGAAACACAAACTTTGCAAGACTTGCACCAATTCTCGATGTCTTGCTTGTAAGTCGCCCAATAGAAGCGCTTACGAACTTTTTCCAAAGTTTTATTTACTCCGAAATGACCTCCTGATGGAGAATCATGTATCTCTTCGAGGATCTGTTTCACTCGTTTCCGAGGAACAATTAATTGAAGAAAACTAAACTTCAAATTTGGGGCTTCCCACTTCTTGTAAAGGATTTCTTCCCGAAGAATTAATGCATCCCAGTAAGTCCAATAAATTTGAGCGGAAATGTCTCGAGTCGATAATTCAGAACGGGGTGGACGTGTTCCTTCTCTTTTTCCTTGTATTATAATGGCGATGTCAGGATCTTCTTCCTGATCTTTTTTCCAATCTTCAAGATCTTCTCCTTGAAGTGTGAGTCGGGCAACTATCTTTTCGTTTTCCAAATTGCTCCTTCCTTCGACTCTGGCGCAATATTCACAGCCAAAAGTCTCACAAAGTCGTCTGGATAATCCGTCGGCATTTTTGTGAGACTCTCCTTTGCGGTGTTGTACCTCGAAGTCGAATTCTTGGAGTCTCTCCAACCAACGAGCCAGCTGCCCCTCAAGATCCGTAATGTTGTTGAGTTTTCGGTAATCGATGCAGAATCTCAGGGTTCCATCTTTCTTTTTCACCATGACGGCCGGCGAAACCCAAGGGCTTTGAGATTCTTCGATGATTCCTTCGGTAATCATTTCCTTCATGATTTTATCCACCTCCTCCCTCTGTTGAAAAGGAAACCTACGGGGTGCCTGTTTAATTGGGAGAGAGTCTTGCACATTGATAACATGTTCAATTACATCACAACAACCAGCAACAATATCGCAGGAGAATAGATCTTGAAATTTATTTAGAAAATTAGCAAAGATTTCTTTTTCATTTTCTTTTAAATCAATAGAACTCTTTTCGAAAAGACCATTTAAAATAGATGGAATTTTTTTAGGAAATTCTTCAATTCTTAGACATTGATAGTCTTTTAATTCTTTATTATTCTCGAAAACTTTATTAAATACATTGTCTAAATTAATCATTTTTAGAAAATCAGCTCCAAGAATACATTGATCATTTATATTTGCAACAAATAAGGGGATTTCCAAGTAATAATTTCCAATTTCAATTTTTACTTTTACCGAACATTCAATTAAAATTTTCTCCCCATTTGGACATTTTAAAATAATATCTTTTATTGGAGTCTTTATAAGATCTTCTCCTGCGAGTTTACTATTTAATAAAGAAACGTCAGAGCCCGTATCAATCTCAAATAAATAAGTTTTTCCGTTGAGTTTTCCGAAATAAGAAAAACAATCTTTTTTATGGATCCTTCTAATTCGATATTCGGTGAAATCAACAAAATCAGGTATCGGGGAATTAAAAGTCGAAAAAGTCGAACTTTCCCCGAAAAGTTCAACTGGATTCAGTTTCCCTTCGCGTCAGGGCACTGAAATCTTAAATGGTCGGTCTTTCCGCAAGACCAGCATTCTTTCGAAGAAGAATTATTATTTTGTGGCTGCGCTTTTCCCTTCGAGTCAAACCTTTTCGAGTCGGAATTCGTTCGCGCGTGATTCCTCTCTCCCCTCTGAAAATCTCGTCTCTCATTATTTTTATCGAAATTTTTATTCCCGTTATTTCCATTATTATTTCCGTTTTCTTTCTTGTTCCTATAAAAATCTCTTTTGTTTCCGTAATTCCCGAAATCTTTCTTTTTCTCGAAATTTTCATCTTTAATTATTTTGATCGCTTTACTTCTTTCGATTGCGAAATTAAGTGAAGTTATCCCTTCTAATTGGAGGGTTCTTCTTACAAAATTGTCAGAAATCGCGGAAATGAACTGCGCGCACGCGATTTTATCGCGGACCTCGTAAGAACATTCGGGGTAAGCGAATCGCGAAAGTCTTTCTAGTTCTGTCCCGAAAGACGCGAAATCTTCTCCGTATTTTTGCTTTCTATTCGTGAATAACGAATAATAATTTTGAGTCAAATTTCCGTCCCCAAAAAGTAACTCTAGCTTCGATTTTAATTCCGCGAAAGTAAATTCTTCGAAATTCTCTATATTTTCTAAGACGGTTCGCGCTTTTCCTCTGAGGTTCGCGGCAAGAGAGATCGTTTTCGTCTTATCGTCCCATTTGTTTGCGACCGCGATCAGGAGAAATTGGGAGAGGAATTCCCGCAGCGGAACTTTTCCGTCGTACGTATCGGGCTTTAATTTCAAGCCCGTTTTCGCACGAAAGTCGGCGGTCGTTACGGTCGCGAAAATCTCGGCACTCGCGTTCGTCGCGGCACTCGCGTTCGCGGATCTCGAGGTAGCGCAAGCCGGAAAATCGCCGCGAGTCGGGAAATTATTAGGCGTATCGCCGGAAGCTCTATTCTCGGAAGGACTTAGCTGTTGTGTGTGATGCGAAGAAATTCTTAATTCTAGTTGTCTCAGCTGTTCATCCTTCTCTCTTAGAAGAGCCTCGAAGCGAGCCTGTTGGTCTGCAAGCCGTTGGTCTCGTTCATCTCGCTTCTCTCGAAGTTCTCGCAGCGCAGCTTGGAGAGCATCCGCGTCGGCGGTCTCGTTGACGGCCGCTGCTCGGCGAGATCGCGTGACTCTGAGAGGATTCTGCGCTGCCATGGATGAAATTTTTCGGGCGTTCTTTCGATGGATCCTTTCGTCCTATCCCTCCGGGGCCTCCAAAATGTTGCGTTCCTCAAACGCCCTTCGAGATATCTCGAAAGATATCCTCTCACAGACACTCACAGTCACACGCGCCCGAAATAAATAGACTCGTTATGCACAAGATATGTTTTAATGGAATCACGACCTCAAGGAATACAAGAAGAAGAAGTACAATATTGAGAATAATGAGATATTATCTTAAGTCGCGTGACACGTCAAATCGTATTGACAGTCAGACTCCGACTGACTTGGCGTCTATAAACAAAAGTAACGCAGACGTTGTTTATTATATCTGCCATGGTGACGATCTCCCGGAAACGTATACGGGGTGATCCCGAGGAAGAGGATTTAGATCCGAGGGGCGTAACAATTCATTAATTGATCGATTTTCTTAATAGATCTATCTGTATCGACAGATAGCAACCGTTTTTTACAGGCGCACAGCAGCCTTTTTTACAGGCGCACAGCAGCTCTGTATCGGCGCACAGCAGCCGTTTTTTAAAGGCGCACAGCAGCCTTTTTTTACAGGCGCACAGGAGCCTGTTTTTACAGGCGCACAGCAGCCTTT
>OX424443.1:18431401-18468901 GCA_949152495.1 Lasius fuliginosus | reverse complement strand
GGTAGAGGTGTATACCATTTTCGAGAAAATTGGTCAATAAATTTGTGATTGTGTGGGTGGGTACGTGAGTGGGGGTGTAAAACTAAAAAAACCCATCGTCTCCATCCTCGAAAAATTTGCAAAATTTTGGTACCAATTTCGAGAAAATCGGTTCATAAATGTGTGAGTGCGTGGGTGGATGCGTGTGTGGGTGGGTGGAGGTGTAAAACTTAAAAAAACCATAGTAGCCATCCCCGAAAAATTTGCAAAATTTTGGTACTAATTTCGAGAAAATCGGTCCATAAATGCGTGATTGCGTGGGTGGATGGGTGCTTGGGGATGTGAAACTTAAAAAAATTACCATCGTCTCCATCCCCAAAAAATTTGCAAAATTTTGATACCAATTTCGAGAAAATCGATCCATAAATGTGGAAGTAGGGCAATAAATGTGTGATTGCGTGGATGGGTGCGTGGGTGGAGGTGTAAAACTAAAATATACCACGACGTCGCAATCTCCGAAAAATTTGCAAAATTTTGATACCAATTTCGAGAAAATCGATCCATAAATGTGGATGTAGAGGTCAATAATTGCGTGATTGCGTGGGTGGGTGGGGGTGCAAAACTAAAAAAGACCACGACGTCGCAATCTCCTAAAAATTTGCGAAATTTTGATACCAATTTCGAGAGAATCGATCCATAAATGTTGAAGTAGAGGTCAATAAATGCGTGTTTACGTGGGTGGGTGCGTGGGTGGGGGTGCAAAGCTAAAAAGGACCTCGACGTCACCATCTTCAAAAAATTTGTGAAATTTTGGTATCAATTTCGAGAGAATCGGTCCATAAATGGAGGAGTAGTTCTCTCTTAACCTCATTCTCTTTCTTTATATTTATAGATAGTATTAATAATTGCGTTAATTTATAAACATTTTATTGTTATTAATATTATTTTTTATTATTTATTTATTAGTTTTTTAGTTTTATTATTGTTTGTTGTTTATTATATATAGAACATTTTTTTTATAAATACATATATAGAAATACATATATAGCAATATATTTTTTCTAAATTAAATTTATAAATACAAATAAATATATTAAATATATACATAGATTAGTTAGGTTATATAGATAGTTAGGTTGATTATTATTTATGAAAAATTTTTTTTTAATCTTCTTATCATTATTTTCATTCTCTTTCCGCATTCTCTTTTAAAAAAAATAAATCCTTTCATTGATTCTCGTCAAATACCAATCATCTTTCAATTTGGTGAAAATCGGTCCATAAATGCGCGCGCGCGTGGGTGGGTGCGTGAGTGGGGGTATAAAACTTAAAAAAAACACATAGCAACCATCCCCGAAAAATTTGCAAAATTTTGGTATCAATTTCGAAAGAATCGGTCAACAAATGTATATGTGTTGGTGGGTGCGTGGGTGGGTGATTGGGGTTATAAAACTTTTTAAAAACCACATAGTAGTGATCTCCGAAAAATTTGCAAAATTTTGATACCAATTTCGAGAAAATCGATCCATAAATGTCTAGGTGCGTGGGTGGGTGCGTGGGTGGATGCGTGAGTGGGCAAAACTAAAAAAAAACCCACACAGCAGCCACCCTCGAAAAATTTGCAAAATTTTGGTACCAATTTCGTGAAAATCGGTCCATAAATACGCGCGCGCGTGGGTGGGTGCGTGGGTGGAATAAAACTTAAAAAAACCCACATAGTAGTCATCTCCGAAAAATTTGCGAAATTTTGGTACCAATTTCGTGAAAATCGGCCCATAAATGCGCATGCGCGTGAGTGGATGCGTGGATGGAAAAAACATAAAAAAAAACCACATCGTCACAATCCCCGAAAAATTTGCAACATTTTGGTACCAGTTTCACGAAAATCGGTCCACAAATACGGAAGGAGTTCGCGGTCAGACAGACAGAAAACGGTACTTATTATATAGATGTATATGAATATGGTATTTCAGGAAAGCAGACGAGCCTAATGTAAGCGTAAAACGTAATTGTAATCTGCGATACATAGGGGATTTATGCAGAGAAGATTTTACGTCTGATGCCAGCTGGAAAATCGTTAATAATTTTGTTAATCAATCAAGCAGAAAACAAAAAACTTCAAATCGAAAAATCAATCGCTTACACAAGAAGGTCAATTTACAAGGATTGTTAAATCACTTGAAACAAAATGGATTACTTTCGAACGATGATTGTAACGCTGTAAATGTGAGTCATCTGTTTGATTAAAATAATTATATCAATATAAGGTAATGACCAATAGTCGGACACTTAAGAGTATTGGTGTCATTACCCTATTAATAAAAAAATTTTTATATTTAAAATACATAACTTGTTATATCGTACACACAATCATGATGTTATAGATTTATATTTACTTATAGTTTATTTGATATGTATTAATATTTTTAGTGGAGTATTAATTATTAATTGTACATATGACATATATATCGAGCATTCCATGTCAAATATATCAAATCATTTAGTTTATTATTTAGAGGAATTTGAGGAATGTGTTTATTAATTTGCTAATCCACGAATGGAGATATTTAACTTTAAATTGTTTTATGTATTGTTAGTAAATTATATTTAGAAATTAAAGATAATTGATAAATTACAAAATGTAGAATAGTTAAGATAAAATAATGAATTACAATAAAGTAAGATTTTAAAATAAAAATTTTAATATTTAAAAAAGTATTTAAAATTATTTAAAATTATTTAAAATTATTTTTTTTTTAGTTTACTGGTCCACTAACTCTAATTCATCATTTATTAATTTTGGTTTTTGATTTTATTGGTTTTCCACGTGTCCTGTAATAGCTGAAATCATTCAAAATCTCCTATCCACAAAGAAAAAGAACCTTTATCCTCCTGCCTTAAAAGAATTTTCCTGCACATTATTATTTTATTCAACAGCTGCATACAATTATGTTAGAAATAATTTCTTGAAAAGTTTGCCTCATCCTCAAACAATACGAAAGTGGTATTCAAATATTGATTTTAGTCCTGGCATTAGCAAACCGATTTTAGACAATTTAAAAAACATGATTACCGAAAATAATGCAAAGGGTGTAAAATTACAATTTGGATTACAAGTGGATGAAATGTCCATAAAAAAATCAGTCGAATGGGATGGTAAGAGATACCATGGACAGGTAGATTTAGGCCTGGAAAATGACGAATCTGAAGAAGCAACTTATACTTTAGTATACATGATTGTATGTTTAAATGGACATTTTAAAAGTCCAGTATCTTACTACTGCATACGAAGTTTGACGGCTGACGTAAGGGCGAACATTACTAATCAAACATTACATATCAAATAATTAAATTGAAGTCGCCAGTGATGAATAAAAATATAAAAGTGATTTATTAAATTCGACCTGACTGGCCAATACAAATATTTCTACACAACTTTACCTTACATAAAAAACCTAAGCGAAAATTTAAATATCGCGCTTAATGAATGTGGCCTCGAATTAATATATACGATTCCAAAAAGACTTAATAATTTAATTAAGAAAGGTAAAGACAAGATTGATGCTAATCAGAAAACTGATGTCGTATATATGATTGAATGTAATGATTGTGATGCGACATATACTGGTCAAACGAAAAGACAACTAGCTACACGTGTAAATGAACATTGCAGAGACATTAAAAAACATCCTAGTAACCACAGTGTAATTAGCAAACATCGGTCCACATACGGACATGATTTTAATTGGAATGAACCAAAAATTTTACACTGTGAAAAACATAGAAAGAAAAGAGAGATTGTTGAGATGTTTTATATAAAAAAATTTAACAACAATATTAATCTCCAAAAAGACACAGATAATTTAAATCTGATATATGACACGTTAATACACAGAGTATGATTGTTTGTTGTTTTTAAAGTTTGTTCCTTTTGTCTTTGTAATGTTTATGTTATTTGGACGCGAGACATTGTAATATTATACATTGTAATATTATACATGTCTTCTTTTTCGACTTTAGTAACGGCTTTCACTTCGACAGCTTGAAAGGTAACGTTCTTAAAAATATCCTGTACATTACATCCCAAATTGCGGTTCGTTTCTTATTGTCAATATACAAAAAATTTTTTTGTTATTTTTAAAGAAACACTTGATAAGGGCCCGTACCCAAGGGCCGAAATGTTGCGTAGAAATATTTGTATTGGCCAGTCAGGTCGAATTTAATAAATCACTTTTACAAATTTTAACAGTTTTGCATGATAATGGAATAACAGACATCAGATCGATGACATTCGATGGTGCTTCAACAAACTTGGGTATGGTAAAGCATCTTGGCGCTAACATACACAATTTTGAAGAAGAGTATTTTTTTGAGCATCCGATAACCAAATCACATGTTGTTGTTGTGCCTGATTCTTGTCACATGCTCAAGTTAGCTCGAAATACAACATCTGATAGCGAATTCGGTCGCTTGCACTAGTGCACACTGAGTGCGAACTTTTCCGGTACCACATTTTAATATTTAATATTATTATATATTATATATACTGAATAATTAATATTATTATATAATATAAATATTTAATAATTAATTTAGTTTTTTTCAGTTAAACTAGTGCTAAGAAATGGCAGATAAAGAAAGAGAAAGGTTAATTATTATAAATGAATTATTAGAAACAAGTAGTAGTGATGATGAAGAGATAGAAAATATATTATTAAGTATAATAAAAAAAGAAAGGCCAAAAATTAATAATTATATGAATGTCGTAAATGAATATTCAGACAAAGAGGTATACATTACATATTATCACAAATACTTTTATGGTAATAAAAAATATTTGTTTATTGTAATTAGTTATAACATACGTAATATTAGTTTCAAAGAAATTTCCTTATACAACGCAATACATATATAAAATTAAAACGGTTATATGAAGAATCGAGATTTTGTCATAATGTTGCTAATGGAAACAGCAATGTTATCTCAAGCGACCAAAAGTTACTGTCATTTTTATGGTAAGAAATTATCTAACAAGTCTCTTAAAGTCCAGATATACGTTACAACATAATGCGAACATGCTTCTAGTTATTTATGACAGTTTTATTAAAAATTTTTGTCTTTAAAACACAAGATTTATTTTTTGATACTCATTTCTATATTATAGGTTTGCAGGTAACAAAGTCAGCATTAGAGATGTAGCTGGCAGATTCAATATGGCAGAATCCACATTTCATTTTAATAGTGACAACGTCATGGATTTTCTTAATGATATAGCACGCTCTGTAATAAAATTCTCTGAGACATTAGAAGAAAAAACAAAAGTTTCGAGAGAATTTAAAAAAGTAAGCAAAAAAGCGAATTATATAATTTATAAATATAACTTTTGAATTTCAACGGGCTAGAAGAGCCAAACGCGGATGATAGTGCGTTAGTTTCGATGAAAATTAATTTTTCATCGAAATTAATTTGTTGTGCACAAGGCACATATTTTTCTTGGTTCGATACCAAGGAAATAAATTAAATCTCATATTCGAGATATTAATTTTAAGTAAACCCCTATGACCCTCCCTAAAGAGTTGTAGGCGAGAAAAATATTGGGGAGAAGTCGCTGAATCAGGAATCGAACCCGAGTCTTTCGCTTGCCGGGCGACTGCTCTTACCACTGAGCTATTCAGACCCCTTCACCTCGATACTTCTCATTCACCTATAACTTGTAAATAACTATGTTTGTTGATAACGTCATCTTTCAGCCGACGAATTCAGCCAGACTCGGGTTCGATTCCCGATTCAACGACTTCTCCCCGATATTTTTCTCGCCTACAACTCTTTAGGGAGGGTCATAGGGATTTACTTAAAATTAATATCTCGAATATGAGATTTAATTTATTTCCTTGGTATCGAACCAAGAAAAATATGTGCCTTGTGCACAACAAATTAATTTCGATGAAAAATTAATTTTCATCGAAACTAACGCACTATCATCCGCGTTTGGCTCTTCTAGCCCGTTGAAATTCAAAAGTTGTTTTTCAAATTGAGAGCCTAAAATATTCCTTAGTTATTTCACGTCGGCTGAAAGATGATGTTATCAACAAACATAGTTATTTACAAGTTATAGGCGAATGAGAAGTATCGAGGTGAAGGGGTCTGAATAGCTCAGTGGTAAGAGCAGTCGCCCGGCAAGCGAAAGACTCGGGTTCGATTCCCGATTCAGCGACTTCTCACCGATATTTTTCTCGCCTACAACTCTTTAGGGAGGGTCATAGGGGTTTACTTAAAATTAATATCTCGAATATGAGGTTTAATTTATTTCCTTGGTATCGAACCAAGAAAAATATGTGCCTTGTGCACAACAAATTAATTTCGATGAAAAATTAATTTTCATCGAAACTAACGCACTATCATCCGCGTTTGGCTCTTCTAGCCCGTTGAAATTCAAAAGTTGTTTTTCAAATTGAGAGCCTAAAATATTCCTTAGTTATAAATATATATTAAGTAAATTTATATTTCAAATTACTTTTAGCAAATTTTACTTTTGTTTTTGTAGATAAACTGTTTTCCTGGATGTACGTATCATAATATATGTGCTAGGATGTATAGATAGCACATATATTATGATACGTACACCTGCTCATAAAATCAAATCGACTTATGTCAATTGACATGATATGCCATCCATATCATTACAGGCAATATGTGATGCGAATAAAATGTTTTTAGATGTTTTTACAGGGTTACCTAGTAAGATACACGACGCACGTGTTTTTAAATTATCCTTTATAAGTGCAATGTTGCCAATGTTATATATGTGAAGATGAGTGGCATATACTAGGAGATGCCGCTTATCCTCTAAGAAAATATCTTATTACTCCATATAGAGATAATGGGAATTTAACACAAGAGCAAAAAAATTTTAATTATAAATTCTCAGCTTGTCGAGTCAAAATAGAAAATGTTTTTGGTTTGTTAAAAGGACGATTTAGACAGTTAATCAGATTGGATTTTAATACAGTTCGACGTTCGTCAAAATTTATTATAGTTTGTTGCGCACTGCATAATCTATGTATTTGTAATGCAGATAGATTAAATGATTTTGAAGAAATAAACATAGCAAATATTGCACACATGGAGGATAATTTTGAAGAAATTGGTATAAATAATGACAGAATTGCTGGTGAAAGGAAAATAAATATTATATGTCAATTACTGCAATAATTTAAACTTTTTTATTACTTATGATGTGTCTTTTCGTTCTTATTGTATACATATATTTATGTATAAATGTGTTGTGTGCAAATAAAAAATATTATATAATTATATTTAATTGTTTATTAAACTTTTAATATTAGATGCGTACAAGTATTTTCGCACATAAACAAAATATAAAATTTATTTTAACCATTAAAACACAGCGTTAGTTTTAGTAATATTATTGAATTACAACGTATCACAGATAAACGTAAATAATCACAATTTTCTGTTTGTTTATAAAAAACGGTTAAATAAACAAAGAAAGTAATGCTTAACATAAGTACAATATTGTTAATTTTTCTAAAAATAAAATAAATATACTTTCTTTTTCAATTAACAAATTATTTGTACTCTCTCTTACAAATAAAATATATTTATGAGATACATATATCAACCTTTATATAATATAATGTATATATATATCATTTTAATATTAATCAACGTTTTCATTTATTACCATAATTTTCTTTTTCTAGGAAACTTTTTAACAATCTCATTTTCTCTTCATGTCTTTCTTGTTTCTTTGCTTCTTTTTCTTTATGGATCCGTAATAAAGTATTAACTAAATTTGATTTCTGATCTTTCTTAATATTACATACTTCAGGTGAATCACAATTTTTAACATTAACCACAACTTTATTTGCCGATTGTAAAATTTCTGGTTCAATGCTATCAATGGCAGCAATCTTTCTAAGTTCCTCTTCAAAATTTACTTTAATCCTCTTCGATCCAGAAGCCGAATTGTTTTTGTTAGAAATCGTTTTCTTTTTCGTATGGTTTTGTAACGATTCTCGCATTGGATGGATGTTTTTGTAATACCTAAGTCTACATCTAAATCTTCAGCAATTTGTAACCACATTGCTTTTTTGTTTTTGAATATTTTCATCGGATCTACTTTTTCTAAGTAATTACTATATTTATCCAATAGAAATTTAGTACTCGTATCTGACCATTCTTTCTCATCAGAAATGTTTTTCTGTAATTGCATCTGTGCATGTGATGAATCAACGTTTTTATCAGGAATTTCATAACCAGCTTCGAATAATGTGGTTTTATTCACCATAATCGTACATAATTCGCCTGCAATAATGAAATAAAAAATGAACATTTATGTAAAAAACTATTCTGCATTTCTATTTATTTTTCAATTTGATCACGTATAATTTATTTTGAGAAATATGAATATTGTTATGTTGAATGATTAAACATTTTTTGTCTAATAGATAATTTTATTTAGCAGAACATTTAATAATAATAATAAGAAATGTTAATATAATAATAATATATATATGTTTATACATATAAATATTAATACATTTTTGATATATTTAACAATGTAATAGTTTAGATTATTATTAGCTTTGTGTTATATTAAATAATTATAAATATAAAATATTATAAAACTTGTTGATTATTCAGGAAACAAAACAATTATTCTGCGCCTAATGATGTATATACATATACATTAATAACAAACAGGATGACATATATTTTTGAAAATACATTAATTAATCTATATAAATAAAAATATCATATAATATTACCTTTTTTTTTCTACTTCACATAAAATATAGCCTGCTTTTTCTATATAATCATTATTTTCGTCAAAAATAATTTTGTTTATAATTACGTCCATATTTTTGTCTATATTTTAACGTAACTTCTTAAGAAAATATTTGTATTCTTCTTCTTAGGTTAGTGACACCGGAGGAACTCAGCCCTACCATACGACATCTGTATTTTACACTGGACGAGTATTGTTTTGCCCCAGTGCAGCACTTAATTAATGCTGTACCAAGATCAGTCACATTTGTCTAGTGCTACACAGAGATAGCATTCTGCACTCGCACCATGTCGAGGCAGCACCAGAGCAGAGTAAGTGCATGTGCGCCGAATTCGCTATGAGTTTGATTTAATTGACAAAGACGGTAATCACATTCAATGGCGTTATTTAAAAAAACTTGTCGAATACCAAGAAAACGAACACTTACACTTGGGCACCGAAATTCGTCGTCGGCACAAACAGTATCATAAAGAAAAAATGAAAGTTAAACTTGCAGCACAGACTTTCAGCAATGGAGTTTCGGATGCACTGCTGTTTCTGAAAGATAATTTCCCTGATGAATTTGCAGGCGCAGAAGCAACTGCAAATTATTGCAAAAAAATAAATATCTTCGATCTCTTAAATTCAAGAAAGAAGTTCAGAAAGTATTCAACGCAAAACGGTATAACGATAGAAAATCTTACAGAGACAGAAAGCAGAGTAAATGAGTATATCGATTATATTAAAAATCTAAAAATCGTCGAAGACGAAGTTTCAAATAAAGTTATACCCATTTTAATGAGTGTATGTATTGTGATCTGGAATGCCTGGAGATCGATATTGTCTCTTGATAGTGATGCGATTGTAAGTGACAACGCAGTGCCGTACAAGGAACACAGATATTTATTATAATACCGCAATTACAAGCGTTGCGATCCACGTGAGAGCTTGTTCTATTCTGCTCGTTCTCGCATGAGCCCGCACGCAGCGCCTTCACGTCGCGCTTCTATCAATGATGATCTCACGAACCATGACATCGGCATCTTAGTTCACGAACGATCGCGAAACATGAGTTTTACGAAGGATAAGTTTCGAACATATTGCGCCTCTTGAAAGAATATCTTTCAACTGAATTCTTCCGCACTAACAGCCTATATGACTAGATAAACTGTAAGATCCTATAGATAAAATAAAAAAAAAACATATATATATAGGAACAAAACAAAACAAAATATACTTAGTCTAAAATGATTAATGACTTATTTCTAATGAGTAGATAACGCATTTCAATCAATGACGGCGCGTGAGTCAAATTCTGATCTAACGTAAATATTGCTTCTCAGCTTTGCACACAGAATTGACTCCGTATTACTAAGTCCTGCGCTTGTTTATCACATAGATTCATCAATGGGCACTATACATATTTTCCCTAGCGATCGCCTTAAACTTTCGGTAACTGTTTTTACGCTAACTACGCGCACTATGCCGTCTGTTCCGGGATGCAGCTCCATAATACGGCCAATCTTCCAATGTAGAGGTGGCGTGTGGTCTTCCTTTATAAACACCATAGTACATATTTTTACCTTGGATAGGACGCTCTCCATCCACTTGGAACGTTGTAAATGCGATAGATATTCGTTGGCCCATCGGGACCAGAAATGCTAAACGAGCTGCTGCAAACACTGATATTGACTTAATCGATTAATAGGCAATTCTACGACGGATGATTGTGGTACTGCTGTGAGTGGCATACCGATTAAAAAATGCCCCGGTGTTAGAAGATCTATATCATTGGGATCATTAGACATTGGCATTAACGGTCGAGAATACATAACCGCCTCGATTTGCGTGATCACTGTGTGTAGAATTATACTCGTTCTCTCCCGATAGGGAGCACGTGCGCGGAAACAGACACGTACGACACCAAAAAAAACACACAACAGAAAAAAGGTTTCGTACTTTAACAAAGGACTGATTTATTAACGTAAGATTTGAACTAATGCCGTCGATCGCGGGAACACGTTTGTGAATAGCAATATTCACTAATATGATGCTGCTCCGATATCGCTAACAAGGCTGAGAGCGAGTGAGAGAGCCGATTTGGCTTTCTTATGCTGATCAATCGCCGCGATTGCAGGCCGTCAACGCTGCGAAGTCGTTTAATTAATACGCTGATTTGCATGCATATCAATTATCAAAAAACAGCCTGTTCTCGGATGTCCACAGGAAATTCGCATGGAGATTTTTCACCGGCCACGTGAGGATTCAATAGAATAGCACCGATCGCGCGGTACTCGTCTGTAGCAGATTCACTGGCGTTTGATTTCTTCACACGACGAGTTACGTAATGCCTCACTAAAGATAATGTGGATCAATGTTATCTACACGGATGTGCTAGGTTCCCGTCGAAGTTATTATTGGAGATTCCTGTCGTCTTACGGTCGAAAGTTTACACGTGCGGTGTAGGCGAATGTTAGACTTATTCTGAGCGAGTATATCTTCTTCTTGAGGAAACCGGAAGTTATTTTTTCGTACTGACTATTATCAGCCAATAAAATTGTGCCAACGCGATGAAGTAATGATATTATTGGCTAATTGATAGATCACGCGCACGCGCTTCTTTCTGGGGACATCCGGAGCAGGCGATTATCGCAGTTTACGGTTTTTGGCAAGGATGGCGCCAGGATGATCATAGCGATCAAGGAATCGAGTGATTCTTGCCGCCGTATCGGATCACGGGCGAGTCACGTGATCGTCATGCGGGTTTGATATCATCGCGATTCACGGAACATACCGCCCGCCTCGGATAGAAGATCCGATTAGAAGTTGATGGATTTAGAATCCAATTGATCCGCCCGCCATGAGGGGGTTGACATGTAGATTCGCAGAGACGATTGCTAACTTAATCTAGGCTTACAAAGATACGCGTATTAACTATAACATAACAACTTAACTTCTATTCAATGAGCGCGTTTAAAGAGTATCATCCGGTGGATTAACTTCCGCATGAGTATTAACATCAATGGGTAGGAAACATAACTTGGTGATTGCTCGTTTGTATTTTGAACGAGCGGTTTTAACGGTTACAACTCTTATTAATCCGTCGTCTCCCGGATGACAATCTTCGATTCTGCCGAGCTCCCAGGAGCACGGAAGTGCTAGCGGATTGCGCAAAAGGACGAGACGTCCTACCCGAGCTAATTTCTGGACAGTGCGCCACTTTGGGCGTTACTGCAATGAGTGTAGATAGTCTTGTGATCATTTTTTCCAGAAGCTGTCGCGCATTTGACTAATGAGTTATTTTTTCGTACTGACTAATGAGTTGCCAACGGGTAAGACGTGTTTCCTTTTCGTCTAGCAGGGAAGGTTCTGGTTTACTCGCAAGAGATGAGCCGATCAACAATTGACTTGGAGTCAACGCGGTATAGTCGTCATAATTGTCCGACATTTGTCCAAGCGGGCGCGAGTTTAAGCAAGCTTCGATTTTACAGATTAAAGTGCTCATTTCCTCGAATGTCAATGTATGGGCTCCGATGACTCTCTTTAAATGATACTTCACGCTACGGACGCATGCCTCCCACAATCCACCGAAATGTGGAGAGGCGGGAGGAATGAATTTCCATTTAATATCTTTTTCGGCAAGGTTATTTAAGACATTTGGATCCGTCGAAGCTAGTTTCCATACATCGGCGAGTTCGCGCTGAGCGCCTTGAAAGTTCGTTGCATTGTCTGAGTATATAATACTAGGAATGCCTCTTCGTGCGCAGAATCGATCGAAGGCGGCTAAGCAAGCAGACGTGGACAGATCACTTACCAACTCGAGATGAGCGGCTTTGATGGTCATACAGATGAACACTGCAATGTACGCCTTTCGCGATTTGTATCCGCGGCCAGATATCGATCTGATCTGTGTGGGTCCAGCATAATCGAGCCCGCAATGAACAAACGCGCGAGCTGCTGGGCGAACGCGATAGTCGGGAAGCTGGCCCATTTGTTCGTGAGAGACAAGAACTTTCTCGCGCGTGCATGCGACGCAGCGGTAGAGTACCGAGCGAACGGTTTGGCGTGCGCGTAATAACCAGAACTCTTCGCGAAGGATTGACAGCGTTAATTGCGGGCCGGCATGTAAGGCTTGTAGATGGATGTGTCGGATAATTGTCGATACCAAGGGATGTGACGCGAGCACGATTGGAAGCTTGGTTTGGTCCGCGAGATTTGAATGATTGAGACGGCCGCCTACTCTGATTAAATCATCTTGATCAATGAACGGAGTTAAGGCGGAGAGTTTGCTACCTTTTGAGACGGACTTGCCTTCCTTTAACAGGAGATATTCATTCCAAAACAGTTGCTGCTGAATTGATTTGAACCAAAACTTTCTTGCGAGCGCGATTTCTTCAGGTTGAAGGGCAAGCGTGGTAGTATTGATTTCAACGCGATCTTCGTCTCGGGTGACACGCGGCGATGTTCGAGAGCGAAGGCGATGCGTAAATCGAATAACATAAGCTGTGACTCGTTGTAATTTTGTCCATGACGAGAAACGCGTACTGAGATTCCAGTCGGGGGGTGTTTGAGTAACATGAGCTGAAACGTTAACACGGGTTTCTGAGGATAAGTCTACGGATAGTTCGTGAATTTCCTCAGGCCATTGAGTCGATGGCAACTTGAGCCACTCAGGCCCTTGCCACCATAAATTGTTCGCTTTGATTACGACCGGGTTGACTTCTCGTGATACGAGGGATTTTGCTGTGACGTGACGTGACACCAGATGGAATCAGGAACTCGAGTTTGAACTTCATAAACCCTGTTGGCAATGAAGATCTTCCATCGGGAAGGAGGTTGCTTTAACCAAGCTAGGGTGACTGTAGAGTCTGTCCAACAGTGACAGCGCATTGCTGGATCATTGAGAAGCGATCGGACCGAGACGATTAAGCGAGCTAATAAAACCGTCGCGCATAACTCCAATCGCGGGATTGTTATCGGTTTGAGCGGGGCTACCTTTGACTTTGCGGTCAATAAAGTTATCTGAACGCATCCATCCACCTTGATGAGCTTTAAGTAGACTACGGCGCCGTAGCCGACTGTGGATGCGTCCGCAAAGCCGAGAATTTCGGCCGAGACGTTATCTGAACCTTGCCCGGTCCAGCGGGGAATTGAGATCTCCTTCAGATTCGAGAGTTGCGTGTAAAAGATGCTCCATTCTTTGTACATGTTATCTGGGAGTGCTGCGTCCCAGTCACACCGTGTCGCCCACAGCTTTTGCATGAGTATTTTCGCGGTAATCACAACAGGCGCTAGCCAACCAAGCGGATCGAAAATTGAAGCGATGGTGGATAAAACGGCGCGTTTTGTGGTGGGAGCAATGTTAGATATTGATATTTCGAATTGAAATGCATCTACTTGTGGGTTCCACTTAAGACCCAGTACTTTAAGCGAATCGTCACTTTGTAGTATCTTTGATTGTGCGAGGCCGTGATTATTGGGATCGATGTCCGTTAGAAGGGATGGATTATTGCTTGCCCATTTGCGAAGCTGAAAACCGGCCTTTTGGAGTAAGGAGACAAGCTGATCTCTCGTTTGTCACGCTAATGGTACATCATCCGCATCAAATACGCAATCATCCACATACGTGTGATATTGCAAAACCGGTACGGCGAGAGGAAAGTTCGATCCTTCATCGCTCGCGAGTTGATTCAAAACGCGTAAGGCTAAATAAGGAGCGCTTGCTGTACCGTAGGTTACAGTGAGTAATTGATAATTTTCGACCGGAGAGTTGACATCCGGACGCCAGAGAATTCGCTGATAGTTAACATCGCGTTTATCAATGAGAATTTGCCTGTACATTTTGGCTATATCGGCGATGTAAACATAACGAAATTGTCTCCAGCGTGTGAGAATTGACGGCAAGTCCGACTGCAACTTAGGTCCGATTAAGAGGTGGTCATTTAATGATGACCCATTGGAGGTCGGCGAGGATGCGTTGAATACGACACGCAGATGTGTCGTAGCGCTATGTTCGCGTATAATTGCATGGTGCGGTATATACACTATTTGATCAGAGAGTGGAGCGGAGGAGGGCACCTTTATCATATGGCCCAATGATTCGTATTCACGCAAGAAGGCGTGATATTCTTTGGCCTTTTCAGGATGCCCCCTTAAACGAGCTTCTGCGCGATTATACATTGCAAGTGTAGACGACCGGGATTCACCGATCTTCAGAGGAGGATCAGTTTTGAATGGAAGACAAACAATATACCTTCCATTCGGAGTGCGCGAATGAGTTGATGCGAAGTGGTTTTCGCATCGGAGGTCCTCTGGAGATAAATAAGTCTGGCGCGGGAGTTCTTCAATCTCCCAAAATCGTTTCAATTGATCGTCAAGATTCGCGTACATCGTGCAGTGATGTATCGGCAGCGAGGTGGATTTGGACGCAGATTGTGTAGGCATTGGCCTTGACAGAATCCATCCAAATATCGAGTTTTGAGCGAGGGGTTCATGCGTAGATCGCGAGCGAATGCCTGGTCGAAGAAGAGCGCCGTACAAATCGGCGCCGATAATGATGTCAATCGGATCCGAGCTCGTCGGATCCTTATCAGCAAGTTTGAGCAAGTGTAGATATTCCAGATTGGCTATAGATTCCATGCGTTGTGGGACATAATTTGTTAAAGATTTTAGAATTAATGCGGTTACGGATAGCAGAGGACCTGAAATATCGCAAGGGGAGACATCGATTTTCGCTGCGTGCTTTGCGACGGACGCGGCACCGCCGATTCCGGTAATTGATACAGAGATGCGGGAGCGTTTAAGCCGCAGTCGTTAAGCTAGTCGTTCAGAGATGAGGGTTGTCACCGACCCTTGATCAAGTAAAGCACGAACGATATCTTTATGACCGGTTGACGCGCTGACTGTAATCCAAGCTGTCGCTAACAGAATACTGGTTTTTGAAAAACTTATTCTCGAAACAACGTGCGTATTGATTGCAGCAGGTTCATCAACTTTTGAGGTGCTCGCGGGTGGCGATTTCTTTTCGTTCTCGTTACTGTTGTCGGAGTCATGAAGTAGAGAATGATGTCTCTGTTGACATTGTCTACACATATGCTTGCTTTGACAGGCTTTGCGATTGTGTTTGGTACTCAGACAGTTGAAACAGCACCGGATTTTCTGAGCTAAATCGCGGCGTTCGTTAACCGGTTTATTGCGAAACTCCGAACAGGAAAATAATAAATGCGGCTTTTGACAAACGGGACACTTGCTCGAATTCGTATTTGTGAAATGACTTTGAACCGCAAGCGTGTTGGCACTTTTGCTTTATTTAACGGTAGAATATTTTCCAAAGCGCGAGTGCTTGACGCTAAAAACTTTTCGAGGTTATCGAACGTCGGATACTCGGAGCTGTCTCCGAGTTGTAACTCCCACGCTTTTCGAGTGGCATTATCGAATTTCTGGACGAGTAGATACACTAGCATGTCGTCCCATTTGTCAACTGCGCGCCCGAGATGCTTTAACGCTTTTATCGCGACATTCGCTTTATCACGAAATGCGGAAAGAGCGTTGGCAGATTCGGAATTCATATGCGGTAATGACATTAATGAGTGAATGTGTTCATGTACCAAACGTCTTTTGTCATCGTAACGTTCGATTAATAAATCCTATGCGATCTTAAAATTCGAGTTAACTAACGCTAGATTTCGAACAATATCGAACGCTTCGCCTTTCAAACAAGAATGTAGATATTGCAAGCGATGTACATTAACTAAATCAGTATTATCGTTTATTAAAGCTTTAAATTGATCGCGGAAAGATTCCCAGTCACTGATATCGCCCGAAAACTTCGGCAAGCTTATGCGCGGTAGCTGAACCGCAGATCGAGAAGCGAAAGCATTTTGTCGCTGTCTTACGGACGAGGCGTCACGGGTGGATGTTGCTTGTGGCTCCAATTGTGCTTCCCAGTTGGACATATAGTCAGCAGCCTCATAGAACGCCATCTAACAGGTGCCGAATCGATCCTCGGTGAAGTATTTATTTGATTTGATGAACTCCTCGGTGGCAAGAACGATGATCTTGGCGTGTGTCTGTTCGAATCGAACATACTCATCCTTGAGCTTCTGCAATCGATGGCGAACGATTCCATACGTATAATTGTCTTTCCCGATTTTTCTGAAGTTCACCAAAGCGCGGGTAATCGATTTTGTTGTGACTCTCTGTTCGGCTAGGAGTGCTTCCATGATTGTCCAGTGGAGTCAAATCGAGACTGATTTGCGATGAGAACGAGCACTCTTTAAATAATAGTGCAGTAGAATGAGTTTCACTGTCGTACGTAGTGCCTTGAAATAATTGTCGAAGACTCGGCTCCGTAAGTTGAGCGTCACTGTTGCACATAGATCCGCTGAATGATAGTCACTGGAGCGAATCTACTAGACGACGGTTTTTTACGCGCACTATCCGGCTCGAAAGACCATTTTTTTATTTGTAGAATTATGCTCGTTCTCTCCCGATGGGGAGCACGTGCGCGGAAACAGACACGTACGACACCAAAAAAAACACACAACAAAAAAAAAGTTTCGTACTTTAACAAAGGACTGACTTATTAACCTAAGATCTGAACTAATGTCGTCGATCGCGGGAACACGTTTGTTAATAGCAATATTCACTAATATGATGCTGCTCCGATATCGCTAACAAGGCTGAGAGCGAGTGAGAGAGCCGACTTGGCTTTCTTATGCTGATCAATCGCCGCCATTGCAGGCCGTCAACGCCGCGAAGTCGTTTAATTAATACGCTGATTTGCATGCATATCAATTATCAAAAAACAGCCTGTTCTCGGATGTCCACAGGAAATTCGCATGGAGATTTTTCACCGGCCACGTGAGGATTCAATAGAATAGCACCGATCGCGCGGTACTCGTCTGTAGCAGATTCACTGGCGTTTGATTTCTTCACACGACGAGTTACGTGATGCCTCACTAAAGATAATGTGGATCAATGTTATCTACACGGATTTGCTAGGTTCCCGTCGAAGTTATTATTGAAGATTCCTGTCGTCTTGCGGTCGAAAGTTTACACGTGCGGTGTAGGCGAATGTTAGACTTATTCTGAGCGAGTATATCTTCTTCTTGAGGAAACCGGAAGTTATTTTTTCGTACTGACTATTATCAGCCAATAAAATTGTGCCAACGCGATGAAGTAATGATATTATTGGCTAATTGATTGATCACGCGCACGCGCTTCTTTCTGGGGACATCCGGAGCAGGTGATTATCGCAGTTTACAGTTTTTGGCAAGAATGGCGCCAGGATGATCATAGCGATCAAGGAATCGAGTGATTCTTGCCGCGGTATCGGATCACGGGCGAGTCACGTGATCGTCATGCGGGTTTGATATCGCGATTCACGGAACACACTGTACAATTCTTCAAATGTTAAATAAGCCTTATCTACAATTCCCTTAATATGGTATTTCGCGCTTTTCACCGCAGCCTCCCAAAGACTTCTGAAATTGGGAGCATGCGGTGGAATGAAATGCCCGTGTATCATATTCTGATTGCAAAAATTTACGAATTTGTCTTCCTTATCTATGCGTTTTAACCATTTAGAAACTTCATTAAGCTCATTGTTGGTACCAACAAAATTGGTAGCGTTATCAGAATAGATATGCCGGCATAAGCCGCGTCGTGAAACAAATCGCTTGAGCGCATTTAAAAACGAATCACATTGCCTACGACTTCCAGATGCACAGCCTTGGTCGAAAAACAAGCGAATACACACAAGTAACATTTGACGATCTTTCTGTTTCTTAATTTGCCATCCTTAATTAATAAGGGCCCGGCAAAATCTATTCCAACCACTGCGAACGGTCTGTCGGCGTTTAAACGAAACTCTGGTAAATTTCCCATTTGGTAATTGCCACTCCTGGGACCTGTCCGAAAGCAAACCATGCACCGAAAAATTATTTTCCTTACGGTGCTACGACTATTTAACAGCCAAAAGCGTGTTCTAAACGCTGCTAATGTACCGATTAATCCCGCGTGCATCAGCCTCTCATGCTCGTGCATTACAATCATACGCGTGAATGTGTGGTTGTTTGGTAACAACATAGGGTGTTTGTGTTCGTAATTTAGCTTGGAATTCCTTAAGCGACCTCCCCCCCAAGCGTAAAATACGGTTCTTATCTAAAAATGGATTTAATGACAAAATTTTGCTATTAGATCGCACCGTCTTTTCACGTTCCAATGTGTTGATCTCAAATGCAAAATGCGTACTTTGCACTATTTTAACAACTACGAGTAATGATTCGTTCAACTCCTCAACTGATAATGAATAGGTGTGTCTCTTATCTACACCCTTTCTCACGTTATTGATAAACCGTAAGCAATACGCTGTGACACGAAGTAGTTTTACGTATGACGAGAAACGATCAAATAAATTCCATTCAAACTTAATCGTGATGTACGCTATTTTATCCTCCTTTAATTCAGGCGGAACCGTGATATGCGTAGCATCGGTAGCTGGCCAATGATTTGATTCGAACCCTAACTACGTCGGTCCATTCCACCACAATTGTGCTGTTGCCAGCTTACCTAAGCTCATACCTCTGGAGACAATGTCCGCGGGATTTTCGCTACTTATGACGTGAGACCAACGCTTACAGTCTGTAAGTCTCTGTATTTCTGCGATTCTATTTGATACAAAAGTCTTCAACAAGCTGGACTCCGTGGCTATCCATGCCAAAACAATAGTGGAATCAAACCAATAGAAACTATCATGTTTCCATTCAGGGAGACGATTCAATGCCTCTGCCACTTGCTGATGCAAACGCACTAATAATAGTGCATCACATAACTCAAGACGCGGTAAACTTATCGCCTTTACTGGCGCTATAGGTGACTTGGCGCATAACAATTTGGTCGTAATGTTACCGGTCCTGTCGACTGCTCTCATGTATATGCATGCTCCGTACGCTGTCTCAGAGGCATCACTGAAACCGTGTAATTCTATGCTAATGCATTGATGATTCAACGCATATCTAGGTACTGAGATATCGTTTATGAACTTCATATCTTCACAAAATTGATTCCATAACGTAAGTAATTCGAGAGGCAATGACTCGTCCCAACCGATTCCTAATTTCCATATCCTCTGCATGATAATCTTGCCTAAAACGATTGTAGGGTTCACCAATCCTAACGGATCAAAAAGCTGCGCTACAAACGACAGTATTGTCCTTTTAGTGACTCTATTTGATTTACTGTTAATCGCGTTCGTTTGATAATTCAGCGTGTCGACATTAGCGTTCCACGATAAACCAAGTGTCTTAGAATTGATTTCCTGTGTCAAATGTATTTGGTCCGCGCTCGGCTCAGACTGTATTGAATCGATGATTTCCTTACTACTGCTGTTCCATTTACGTAATGGAAAACATCCGCTATGCAATACCATATCTATGTCGTGCGCGAGACGCTTCGCGTGATCGATCGTATTGGATCCCGAGATTAGATCGTCCACGTAAAAATCCATTAAAATTACATTACATGCGTCCGGAAATACATCCAATTTATCGATCACAGTTGATGCATTACTCGTATGGCTTCAAATGAAGCTGACGCCGTCCCGTATGTTATGTATTTAATTGATAATGACGTATAGGCTCCCTTTCATTCGACCGCCATAGAATGCGTTGGAATCTTTGATGCGGATTATAAACATTAACCTGCCGGTACATCTTTGTTATGTCCGCCGTAAAGACGTATCTAAGTACTCTAAATCTAATCAATATTGCGAATTGGCTGTCCTGAATAATCGGACCGACCATTAAAACATCGTTCAATGACAAATTCGACGATGTCTTAGCTGATGCATCAAAAACCACGCGTACCCTAGTAGTCGCGCTTGATTCCTTCACTCCGCTATGGTGCGGTAAATAATAAACTGAATCGAAGTCGTCACCGTTTGATTCCACCTCCGCCATGTGACCCAGTTCCTGATATTCATTCATGTATTTTACGTATTGTTTTTTAAGACCCGGGTCCTTAGCTAACTGTCTTTCTATTGCATAAAACCGCTTAGTCGCCATGTCTAACGAGTTTCCGAGTTCATGGACGTTTGCTCGTAGAGGTAGCTGTACTGTAAATCGCCCTTGTTCGCCGCGCTCCACGGTTTTAATAAATAAATCCTTGCATTCGGATTCTTCTCTTGTAAACCTTGGCGTTGGCAAACATTCCTCGATTTTACAGAAGCGTTCTAGATTATTGCAAATCTCTTGTACGGTATTGAGATGGCACAATGATTCCGATTTCCTATACTCAGGCGTCATAGGCCCTGATATGATCCAGCCTAATTTTGTCTCCTGGAGAAATGGTCTTTCTTCCCCTAATTGAATTTGTCCCGCGCATAGGAGTTCCCAGAATATGCCCGCGCCTAATAATAAATCTACTGTTTCGGAATAATTAAAATGCGGATCCGCTAATGAGAGACCCTCCGGTATATTTAAAGTTGAAACATTATAAAATCTATTCGGCAATTCTTATGTAATGTTTTCAACCACCATGAATCACAGTTCGGCCTTATAATTGTTATAAAGTGATTTAATAGACGTTTTAGTCTTATGCGAAATATTAGTTATATTTTGATTAACTCCGCAGACCGGAAGTCTTATAGGAGTCTTTGTAAGCCCTCATTTCTGAGTTAATTGTTTCGTAACAAAATTCGATTGAGAGTCATTGTCCAATAGAGCTCTGCATTGATGCAATTTGCCATTACTATCGAGTATAAAAATCCTCGCCATTGCCAATAATATATATGACGCGGTACCTGTACTGCGTGCGTAGCTACGGTTGTTTCTCGCGCCGCGCTCAATTTGTCACTACTCTCCGCCTTGTTCATGTTAGAATTTGATTGATCATTTGTTTCTTGCTCGGCCTTTGAATCACCGAAATGTAACAACGTATTATGCCTACCGCTACATTTTTTTACAACCTCCTGCCTTGCAATCCTTATTAAAATGATTATTTCTTAAACAATTCGTGCATAGCTTTAGTTTTCTAACCTGCAACAATCGTTTGTCAACCGGTAAGCTTAATATGTCTTTGCACGAATATATGCTATGCGAGCCCTTGCAGAATGCGCACTTTATTACGTTTGACGATAGATGCGACAGCGAATTCACCTTTGATTTGTCTTTAGAATCTTTAACTATGTTCCGTTTATCCGTTTGTTTATTATCTTTGGATAATCTCAAGAATTTGACAGCGTTCGTTTAAAA
Organism: Lasius fuliginosus; assembly: GCA_949152495.1. NCBI lineage: Eukaryota > Metazoa > Arthropoda > Insecta > Hymenoptera > Formicidae > Lasius > Lasius fuliginosus. Next base: position 18,446,878 of record OX424443.1, on the reverse strand, counting down.
AAGTTTTGAAATTATCTATATTTGGTAGCTTCCTACGTTTGACCGATACTCTTTCCCATTCACTTCGTGATGCCGAATCCAATTTAGACGCGCAAAGAAAAATGATCAATGAATTAGAGCTCAACCGGCTGTCCTAACGATTCTAATGCTCGTAAATGTTGTGACATGCTGTCATACAACTCCCTAAGAGATACGTCCGAATCTTTGATTACCTAAGGTAGCTCGAATAACGCCTTCACATGATTGTGTATTATAATGCCTTTGTTCTCGAATCTTTCCTTTAAAATATTCCAAGCGACATCGTAATTAGCGTCCGAGGCTTCTAATGTGTCCAATGCTCGTGCGGCATCTCCGCTTAAGCACGACCTTAAATAATAAAATTTTTGTGTGGTGATTAACGTATTGTTATTATGAATTATCGCTTTAAACGTGTCGTTAAATTGTATCCATTTGTTATACTCTCCGTTAAATTCCGGTAATTTCAATGTAGGTAATTTTACGCTTTGATTCGTACACTCGTGATTCGTTTGTGGCTGCTCATCTGGGCGCGTCTGTTTTAATTCTCTAGCCTTACCTACTACCGCAAAATAGGACGCCTCGAATGCGTCTCGATGACCTGCCTGCGTTTCAGTATCGTCTGACAATTTGATTTCAATCTGTATCGTGTCGAATTCCGCCCATAATTCTTCGGTCTTCTCTAAACGAGCAACTAATTCTAGTAAATTCCTCGAATCGTCAAATCTATTGATAAATGTGATGAATTTAGATAATTGACCTTTGATGATACCGCGCTTCTTTTTTAACAACGTCATTGACTTTTCGTCTGCCATGTTGACTCGTGTTATATACGAATACAATGAAATTCAGTATCACCAGTGATGACGCAAATACAGTACGCGTTAGAAAATCGAATTGTATATAAGGAAATGAGATCCACTTTGCTTTGTTTACGTACCACAATCAAGAGTGCCTTGTCTTATTGTCTTTGTACACGTGCCGCGCCTCGTGGTCGATCCCAATATGGCTGTCGATCTTTCCTCTGCGTCGACGAATCCTCTCGTTCCTGTCAGGCCGTACGCTGCTATGCCGCGTTCTGCGACACGATGCCGAATCCACCGATGTCGGGTTGAATTCTCCAAATACCGTTATCGCAGCAAAGTGTTACTGATGCTCGTCCTGATTTGTGTAATTGCTGTGCTGCACAGCATCGCTCAAACGGCCGTTAATGTATTATCGCTACGCCGTGTATATTTGCAATCCGGTCGTGCGATTTTTGATGCGTTGCGTGAATTTGCGATCCGTTGTGTGTGGATTCACAACTCCGTTCGCACGATTATTGAGTATATAGATTCGCTCACGTGGATTTCTGAATGCTTTCTTGCGACGCCCTGTGCAAAATTCGCTGCTTACGCGGCTTCGTTCCTTGCCGAAATCCAAAATACCGGATAATCCGGCTCGAAGGACCATGTGTGTATTGTGATCTGGAATGCCTGGAGATCGAAACTGTCTCTTGATGATAATGATGCGGTTGACAACGCCGTGCCGTACAAGGAACACAGATATTTATTATAATACCGCAATTATAAGCGTTGCGATCCACGTGAGAGCTTGTTCCAATCTGCTCGTTCTTGCATGAGCCCGCACGCAGCGCCTTCACGTTGCGCCTTTATCGATGATCTCACGAACCATGACATCGGCATCTTAGTTCACGAACGACCGCGAAATATGAGTTTTACGAAAGATAAGTTTCGAACAATGAGCAAACGCAGAACAGGATTTTGGGGATTGATAATTGCTATGAAAAGCACTTTAAAACTTGCACGCTACGTTTTCGAACAAAAATTGATGTACCTTTTGACTTTTAAATTGTCTCAAGATCATCTTGAAACTTTCTTTTCATGTTAGAAGAATGGGTGGGTTTAATAATAACCCAACTTGTCGACAATTTAGGTCAAGTTATAAGAAAGTTGTTACTCATGTAAATTCTATTGTACCAGATGGAGCGAAATGCATACAACAAGATAATACTAAATTGTTGAAATGTGCAAATTTAGATCTTAAATGTAACGATAATTCTATATTTGAAGAATTTGTTAGTATAGCATTTGAACATGATTACGTAAGCTGTAATGGTAGTTGGACATGGAATGAGTATAATAGCGAATTTGTTACGTATATATCAGGTTTTATTGTAAGGTTTATAAAGAAACAAATCAAATGTGAAATATGTCTTGAACAGTTAGAAAAAGATACTGTTACTTCTAAACTCATAAAATTAAAAAATCGAATACCTGAAAAAAAACACCGAAATTACAAATCAAACTTCACAAAGCAAAAAGAAAGGCTTGATATCACCAAGCGACGACGTCACTATATGCAAAACAGCAGAAAAAGTTATTAAAAGTAGCCAAATTTATTTTCTATGAAAAATGTACTTGAAAGGCTTATTATTCATGCGAAAAAGTTATTATCTTCTCTGAATTTGTTTTCAAAGATGGACTTACTGCCAGAAAATGCAGCTGATTCTAGTCATAAGTTAGAGATTTGATTAATCTTATTTTGAAAAAATATTTTGATATCAGATTGAATCACGAGGCTAAATGTTCACAAGACGCGATTCAAAGAATCAGACATTTTCATACCTGTTCGCGGGGGGGAGGAGATCGGAGAATCGAGGAGATCGGCCCCCGCGTTAATAATTTAAAAAGAGAAACGAGAGGGTGCCGGAATCCGTTCAGATTTGAACGCGAAGACGGTAGGTTGCGCGAATCCGAAGTTCCGCTGAAGGATCAGTAAAGGAAGAGAAAATGTGAACTGTCGTGTCGTCTATAGTGAACATTTATTTTATAACAATTCACAAACTGGCGCGAGCGACGATCCGTATCTGTCTAGCGAACGGAGATCTTCTGGTCCGTCCCTTAGAAAGCGGCCTTTAAGCGAGTCGGATATCTTGAAGATCGGAGATCTTGATCGCGGCCGACGGAGATCTTGATCGCGGCCGACGGAAATCTTGAGCGCGAGGTCAAGGACGGTCGCGAAGGAGATACGATCATCAGCTCGCGAATATAACAAAAATTAATGAATAATTAGATTAATTATTTGATTACTCGCTGCTTATGTTGCGCGAATACTTTGTACTGTCACAATTATAACGAAATCACTGACGTGCTACGAGGCGAGACGGCAAGTCCGTAAACCGAGATTCACTTGTGTCGCAGCGATCACGACGAGATCGCTCGAGAGAAAAAATACATCGGTTCACGCAGGAACTCGATGATTCATTAAACACACGACACAAGCTTCACACGAGAAGAGACAAGACGACACGAGCAAAGAACGACACGAGAAAATGATCGGACAGATTGAAAGAATTACCGGCCACACGCCGATCGATCAGGTGAATCTCACGGTTCGAGCGTTACGTTGAGACTGACGGCTTCGGTTGCCGTGCCTTGGAATCCGGAAGACTCTCTTAATTCACATATATGTATATATATCGCGGAATGTGGCGCGATCCTCGTGTTTTCGTCTTTTCGGACAATAGAGCTGGTAATCGATCGCGTGTCAAACACGTGCCGTTCGGCGCTCTGGCGAAAAGAAAAAGCGCGTGACGCGGTTCTCGACGCGTGATCGCGACCCGACACCGAGCTTATGTGTTTGCCCGGAATGCGAGAAGTTCGATTAAGTCGATAATATCTAAAATCGCGTTTGACTTTCAAACATACCGCCCGCCTCGGAACGATAGTTTCGAAAGAACTTATATTTAAACAATAGAGGCGCTTGATTCCGCCCGCCATGACGGAAAGAAGTCACAAACTTAACTATCCTAATTCTAAATACACAAAAGGAAACTTAAAACTAGAATACATGATAAGTATCGAAAGATCTAATTGCTCGTCGCCTCGCTGTCGATTGGTAATACACACAGCTTGACAATGGGCCGTTGATATTCGGAGGCGGCAGTCTTCACAGTGACCACCCGCAAGAAACCGTCCGAACCAGCGTGACATTTCGTCACTCGGCCAAGTTCCCACTTACATGGAGGTAATGCAGGATTTCGCAAAAGAACTAGTTGCCCGACTCGAATCGACGGTTTTACCTTCCGCCATTTTGCTCGTTATTGCAACGTGTTGACATAATCATTATGCCACAATTTCCAAAATCGCTCCGTAACGTGGCGCACGAGTTGCCATCTTGATAGGCGATTTTCGTTAAGTTGCAGTAACGGCTCTGGGTTTACGGTAAGAGCGGATCCAACCAAAAAATGGCCGGGAGTGAGACATTCGTAATCGTCCAGCGTATCCGAGAGAGGCGCAAGCGGACGTGAATTTAAGCAGGCTTCGATCCTACATAACAAGGTAGAGAACTCCTCGAAGGTCAACATATGACTACTCAGGACGCGACGTAAATGAGTTTTAAGACTTCGCACGCCCGCTTCCCAGAGCCCGCCGAAATGAGGCGCAGACGGAGGGATAAAATTCCACGTTACATTGTCCGACGCTGTCGCATTTTGAAAATTCGGGTCGAGCAAGGCCGATCTATACGCTGAAGTCAATTCTCGGTCGGCTCCGATGAAGTTCGTTCCGTTATCCGAGTACATGGACTGCGGAAGACCGCGGCGAGCGCAGAATCGAGAAAAGGCATTCAAGAAAGCGGGAGTTGAGTAGTCGGATACCAACTCCAAATGTATCGCTCGGGTCGCTAGACACACGAAGAACGCGATATAAGCTTTACGTGCGGTAATGCCTCGCCCAGCGGATGCTCGAATCTGCACAGGTCCCGCGTAATCTAGACCACAATGTAGAAAACTGCGAGTTGCCGACGATACTCGAGGTTTTGGAAGATCTCCCATTAATTGCGTGGGAATCGCGGCGCGTTCGCGAGTACACGTGACACAATTATGAATAACCGATTTCACTAGATTACGGGCGCGCATTATCCAAAAATCGCGCCGCAGAATGTTGAGCGTAAGCTGAGGTCCGGCGTGCAATGCCCGCAAATGAGCCTGAATCACAATGAGTGTGACTAACGGATGAGGCGCGAGTAGTATCGGGTGACGAAAAGAAAAGGGAAATGAGGCTTTGTTAAGTCGCTTGCCCACGCGCAGAACTCCGTCCTGATCCAGGAACGGTAGAAGAGATAGAAGCGAGCTTCTCGATGATAGAGGCTTATTTTTTACTAAAACGTTTATTTCCGTGTGGAACAACTCCGATTGAATTCTTTTAATCCAAAAAGTTTTTGCATCGTTGCAATTCGAGGCGGAAACGGCAATACTGTTAGGGGCCGGATAATGAGACAAAATTAGCGACAACGACGATGAGCGAGAACGACATGAGCAATTACGACGACAAAGACTTATGAACTTGAGAATATAGGCAGTTATTCTAATTAATTTTGGCCACGAGGAGTATCGCGTAGCGAGATCCCAATCAAGGTTAGGTTGAGAACATTGCAAAACTATGATTTTTTCCTCGAGAGGAGCATCTCGGGGAGGAGTTATATTGTTTTGCGGCCAATTTTCGTTGGTGAAGTGTAACCAAGGAGGGCCGTGCCACCATAACTTATGTTCGATAACTTCCTCGCCGAATAGTCCTCACGAGGCGCAGTCAGCAGGGTTGTCTTCGGTCGAAACGTGACGCCACTCCCCGTGAGGAAGCCGAGATTGAATTTCCGTCACGCGATTTGCAACGAACGTTTTCCATCGCGACGGGTGTTGCGTTACCCATGCGAGCACGATCGTAGAATCCGTCCAACAGTAGCACGGGAGATTTGCGCAATCAAGTGATTCGCGCACAAAGTTCATGAGTCGCGAAAGAAGCAGAGCCGCAGATAATTCTAATCTAGGAACACTTAGTGGTTTCAGAGGAGCGACTTTTGACTTACCGGCGAGAAGAGTGATCGTTACTTGATCGGTAGAAGAAACAACTTTGAGATAGATTGCCGCGGCGTACGCGACATTCGATGCGTCGGAAATTCCGTGCAATTCCGCGTAACGGATATCCGGCCTAAGATTGATCCACCGAGGGATCCGTAACTGGTCAATATGCGAGAGTTGAGCATATATTTTCTTCCATCGATTTAGAAGGGTCTCTGAGATCGGATCGTCCCAGCTGATTGTTTCTCGCCAGAGGTTTGGCATAAAAATTTTCGCGGTGATTGTCACTGGAGTGACCCAGCCTAATGGGTCATAAAATTTGGCAATCGCGGAAAGAATCGAGCGTTTGCTGCTCGGGACGATGTTTTCGAGTGAAACTTTGAATTCGAAGGTGTCGTTCGCCGGTTTCCACCCGATTTCTAGAATTTTGAGCTGCTCGTCCTGAGCGAGTTGTTTACTACAAGCCAAGCCGTGATCCTCCGTGTCGAGATCAGCAAGAAGAGAAGACGAATTGCTCGACCATTTTCTTAAATCGAATCCACCGTATTTCAAAAGAGAAATCAATTGATCCCGTGCTTGCAATAAGAGAGTAGGGTCGTCCGCGCCGAAAAGCAAATCGTCGATGTAAATATTATCGCGTAAAATAGAAACCGCGAGCGGAAAGCGATGCCCTTCATCTTTAGCTAATTGTTTTAATACACGAAGAGCTAGGAACGGGGCACATACCATTCCATAAGTAACCGTCAACAATACGTAAATGATTATCGCTTCGCAAGGAGAATTTTTCCATAAAATTCGCTGATAATCTATGTCCCGCAGATCCAGGCGAATCTGCCTATACATTTTGGCGATGTCGGCAGCGTATACGTACTGATACTTTCGCCATCGTAATATTACGGACGTAATCTCGGTTTGCAGTTTCGGACCCGCGTACAGATGATCGTTTAAGGAGGTGCCGTTGGAAGTAAGGCTGGAGGCATTGAACACCACGCGCAGATGCGTGGTAGCGCTACTTTCCCGGATCACCCCGTGATGCGGAATGTAAACTTGTTGGTTGATATCATCTTGAGAAACCGTCGCCGGGCGCATATCCCCAAGACGTTCATATTCCGAAAGAAAGTCACGATATTCCTCTGCCAGCGACGGGTTACTCTGAAATCGACGAACTAGCGTATTTAATAATTTTTCGGCGCGAAATTTGGAAGTGCCGATATAGATGGGAGGATCCTTCTTGAAAGGGAGACGAACGACGTATCGTCCGTCGGAATCACGATAATGAGTAGAGCGAAAATGCTCTTCACACAGTATTTCCTGAGGAGTAAGAAGAGATTGTCGTGGAAGTTCCTCTACTTCCCAAAACCGACGAAGTTCTTCCTCAAGGGAAGGCGAACAGAAAATATGATGCGTCGAAACATTTGCGAGAGAAGAGTGAACAGACTGCATCATCGAAGAAGTGTGAGCGTCGGTCGCCTTTGAGTTGATGGGTCCCGAAATAACCCATCCGAGAACGGAGTTCTGGGCGATAGGTTGCCTGATACCTCCCTTGCGAACACCATCGAGGATGATGTCGTTATACAAATCGGCCCCAACGATAATTTGAATAGGATCGGGGCTTGTCGGATCCGGGTCAGCCCACGGTAAATCCGAGAGATAAGAGAGAGCCGAAAGATCTGTCTGTCGTCTCGGAGTATAGGAAGTTAATTTTCCTAAAATGAGCACGGTCGTCGAGAATGCCGGAACGGGAGCTTGTCGCGGAGAGATAAATATCTGCGTTGCGTGTCGAAATGTTTCCGCGTGAATACCGCCGACGGCGGTGACTGAGATCGGCATGCGAATTCGCTTCGCGTGTAAAGTCTGTGCTAAACTCTCCGAAATAAATGTCATTTCGGAGCCTTGATCGAGCAAGGCTCTTACCACCGCGGTGCGACTCGACGATACGCGCACCGCGATCCAAGCCGTCGCTAACAAGACTTGCGCTTGTTTTTGCGCTGCTCTCGAAGAGAAAAGAGAATTGACTTCGGTTTGCGGCTGTAGCGTTTGAGGCGACGAGCAATTCAGTGATAATGTTCCGGCCGAAGTCGAGGAAGAATCCGAGTCGAAATGTAACATCGAATGATGTTTCTTGTGACACACGCGACAGGAATATTTACTTTTACAAGATTGAGCGGAATGCTTATCGCTCAAACAATTAAAACAGCGCTTATACTGTTTAACAATATTCTGACGTTGACTCGGAGTCTTCCCGACGAACATAGGACAAACAGAAAGAAAATGTTGCGCTTGACACAACGGACATTTCGCTGGCGGGTTCGCCGACGCAGTGGCGGCGTGAATTCGCGACGCGGAAGCGGTTTTCGAAGTTGGTTTCACGGATGAAACTGGCGCACAATTTTCTAACGCGCGAACACGAGATTTAATAAATTTACTGAAATCTTCATACGACGGCGGAGCTTCTCTATCGCACTCCTTTAAATTCCACGCTTTAAGTGTTATCGGATCGAATTTCTGCGCAACGATGTGGATTAGAATATCGCTCCACAGCTCTTCCGGCGTTCGATTCAGATTCGGAAGAGATGATACCGCGACATTAACTTTATCATATAAAATCTGCAACTCTGAAGCAGACTCGCGTTTGATATCCGCCAAATTAAGCAACGTTGTTAAATGCACGTTAAGAGAACGACGCTTATTTTCGTAGCGCGACGTTAACGTTTTCCAAGCGATATCGAAGTTGGCGGCGGTGATAGAAATATTCGCGATACATTCGAGAGCGCGGCCTTTTAAACAAGACGATAAAAAATGTATCCGAGCAAAATCATCTAAATCTTTATTGTCTCTAATCAGCGCAGTGAATCGATCGCGAAACTGTTCTCACTCGTCGTAATTACCGTCGAAGGGCGGTAACCGAATGGGCGGAAGATGCGACAACGAGAAAGCGGAAGTTTCCGAACGCGTACTCGAATTTAGAACAGATTGGTTCGGACTCACAACAGGCTCGAATTCTTCCAGGCACTCCACCCTGGTATCCAACGTGGTTTGGTAGACCTCCTCAGTGAACGAGAAATAATCATCCTTGAAGTAGTCCAACGCAGGTTGCGTAGCCGTCGGAATAGCCTTTGTTAGCTGACCGTGGCCTTCTTGATAGGCACCCCAGAGTTCTTTGAGCGCTGCAATTCTGGAGCGAATCTTGGCTGCCGTCAAATTATTTTTACCAATCTTCCTGAAGTTTTCCAGAAAACGCTCGATTGAGCGTTGTAATCTCGTCTGTTTCGACATACTTTCCGTCATGATGACGCGTCGAAATGAAAGCACAGTCTTTTAAAAGAACTTCACTCACGTCTTTCACCTACGCTTCGAATCCGGCTCGAAGGACCAAAATTATGTTCGCGGGGGGGGGGGAGGAGATCGGAGAATCGAGGACATCGGCCCCCGCGTTAATAATTTAAAAAGAGAAACGAGAGGGTGCTGGAATCCGTTCAGATTTGAACGCGAAGACGGTAGGTTGCGCGAATCCGAAGATCCGCTGAAGGATCAGTGAAGGAAGAGAAAATGTGAACTGTCGTGTCGTCTATAGTGAACATTTATTTTATAACAATTCACAAGCTGGCGCGAGCGACGATCCGTATCAGTCTAGCGAACGGAGATCTTCTGGTCCGTCCCTTAGAAAGCGGCCTTTAAGCGAGTCGAATATCTTGAAGATCGGAGATCTTGATCGCGGCCGACGGAGATCTTGATCGCGGCCGACGGAAATCTTGAGCGCGAGGCCGAGGACGGTCGCGAAGGAGATACGATCATCAGCTCACGAATATAACAAAAATTAATGAATAATTAGATTAATCGCTGCTTATGTTGCGCGAATACTTTGTACTGTCACAATTATAACTCATCATATAAGAAATCATATCATCATATAAGAAATCACTGACGTGCTACGAGGCGAGACGGCAAGTCCGTAAACCGAGATTCACTTGTGTCGCAGCGATCACGACGAGATCGCTCGAGAGAAAAAATACATCGGTTCACGCAGGAACTCGATGATTCGTTAAACACACGACACAAGCTTCACACGACAAGAGACGACACGAGCAAAGAACGACACGAGCAAAGAACGACACGAGAAAATGATCGGACAGATTGAAAGAATTACCGGCCACACGCCGATCGATCAGGTGAATCTCACGGTTAGAGCGTTACGTTGAGACTGACGGCTTCGGTTGCCGTGCCTTGGAATCCGGAAGACTCTCTTAATTCACATATATGTATATATATCGCGGAATGTGGCGCGATCCTCGTGTTTTCGTCTTTTCGGACAATAGAGCTGGTAATCGATCGCGTGTCGAACACGTGCCGTTCGGCGCTGTGACGAAAAAAAAAAAGCGCGTGACGCGGTTCTCGACGCGTGATCGCGACCCGACACCGAGCTTATGTGTTTGTCCGGAATGCGAGAAGTTCGATTAAGTCGATAATATCTAAAATCGCGTTTGACTTTCAAACAATACCAAATTAGTTTTATTTAAAATCAATGACTTAAAAGACCAATAATTAGATTATTTATATTAAATTATATAATAATTAATAAGTAGTATAAGATGTATATGTAAAATGCTCAATAAATATTGCAGAGAACATTCAATAAATATTCCATTTTTCTTTTAAATAATAAATACATACTAAAATAAGATTGATTTTTATATTACAAATCGAAGTATAAACTATGAAATTGGAATTTATTCTATAAAGATTTATTTTCAATAAATGTTTTTCGGTTGTATTATATTAGAAAAAATCAACTTAAAAGAATAACATTAGCTTTTATAAATTATAATTTTGCCAAAATTCATCATTTTATACTGAAAGATGAAAGATAGAACTTATGTAGAAAATCTGAATAAATTATATATTATAAATTTTCAAAGGCTGGTCAATTAAACTTTCGTTAATAAAATATAAAATAATTTATTATATTGAAAATTATTATTGAAAAAATTTTTATTGTAAAAGTGATTATTTACGTTTTCACTTTTTTCCTCTTATTGCCTGCTGTAAGTCTCCTTGAGGACTCCTATTCGTACTTCACCCCTATTTCTCCCCACTCTCTGTGGTGTGCGAGAGAGAGAGCACGACTTACGGACTATCTCTATCCTTCGGTCCGTGCGTCAGTTGGTCCACATAAGAACGCCCAGTCTATTATACAGGGTGTCCGGTAATTGTAGGATCACCCGTCATGTGAGGTAGAGCGGGTTAAACCGAGTAGGAAAGTCCTCTACCGTTTTGCGATTTTCGCAACATTTAATGAGAAATTAAATAAATAAGATCGACCAATCCGCGCGAATAGAAGCGCGCGACGACAAGAGACGTCCTAATGTAACAAGATACTCGGCACGCGGCGAAGCGGAGGGAGGAGCGAACGATGGCTGTGTACGAGCGGCGCGTAACGCTGGAGCCCCGCGACAAACTATTCTCTCTCTCTCTCTCTCTCTCTCTCTCTCTCTCTCTCTCTCTCTCTCTCTCTCTCTCTCTCTCTCTCTCTCTCACTCTCTCTCTCTCTCTCTCTCTCTCTCTCTCTCTCTCTGTTTTTTCTCTCTCTTTTTCTTTTCTGGTAACAAGTCTTTTTATTTTTAAACGGGAATCTTGATTAATGATCGTAAAGCGTAAAACAAATAATTTTGAAATAATTATAATTGCGTCATATCCGGCAATGTATCTCGTCGAATTTTATCACGCATACAAAGTAGAAGAGTCCGATGCAAATCACACGATAGTATTCGGATACGTTCTGAGATTTTATGTTTTTTTAATAATCAATAACTATAACTTTTCACTCCCTCTCCCTCCCCTCTCTCACTCTCTCTCTCTCTCTCTCTCTCTCTCTCTCTCTCTCTCTCTCTCTCTCACTCTCTCTCTCTCTCTGTTTTTTCTCTCTCTTTTTCTTTTCTGGTAACAAGTCTTTTTATTTTTAAACGGGAATCTTGATTAATGATCGTAAAGCGTAAAACAAATAATTTTGAAATAATTGTAATTGCGTCATATCCGGCAATGTATCTCGTCGAATTTTATCACGCATACAAAGTAGAAGAGTCCGATGCAAATCACACGATAGTATTCGGATACGTTCTGAGATTTTATGTTTTTTTAATAATCAATAACTATAACTTTTCACTCCCTCTCCCTCCCCTCTCTCACTCTCTCTCTCTCTCTCTCTCTCTCTCTCTCTCTCTCTCTCTCTCTCTCTCTTTCTCTCGCGACATAGAAAAGATTTGTTATCCTTTCCACACCACCTTGCGGTAGATAACACGGTGCATTTTTTTAAGTGGTATCCCCAGTAGGTCTAATCCACTATGAGAGAGGATTTTAATGTAATAATTGTTCAAAGTGCCTCGTTCTCGCGAACAGAGTTTGGCCCTTCGAACAATATTACGCGTTGCGCGATACGCCATTTCTGGAGTGATGGTATCAAAAGCTGCGAGAATTGCTTCTCGTACCTCAGCTTCTGTACCATCACGCCTGTGCTCGATTAAATTTTCAATGTGTCCCCACACAAAATAATCGAGCACATTCAGATCTGGCGATCGCGCCGGCCAGATGATCGGGCCGTCTCGACCAATCCATCTCTCTTCATAATGCGCGTTTAAGAATTCGCGCACTTGTCTATAAAAATGCGCAGGAGGCCCGTCATGCTGGAAAATCAGTTCTGCTCTATCACGAAGAGGAACATCTTCGAGAAAAGCAGGCAACTGATTTTGGAGAAAATCGGCGTAAATTTCTCCATTTAAACGGGGCGGCAGAATATAAGGACCGATCTAAAAAAAAATGAAATGTTAAAGAAAATGATTTGTTAAAGTCGCGAAGAAAATTTTTTAACTTACTAACAAATAAATTCTACTTACGATTCGATTCCCTGTTATTCCTGCCCATACATTTATCGACCAGCGATATTGAAAAGCGCGTTCTCGAACGACGTGCGGATTTTCTTCTGCCCAATGCAGAAAATTACGCGAATTAAACACACCGTTCGGTGTGAATGTTGCTTTATCGGTCCATAGAAATCTGTGGGGGAAAAAATTATTCCGCCGACACTGCGCAAGAAACCCTGTGTGTGTTTCGCCGACTGTTAATATTTATTAAAAATAACGCGAAATCATTAAATAAAGATAATAAACATACCTTGACAAAAATAGACTCATTCGGAAATTCGTTAACTCTTTCAGAGGCTTCGAGTATTCCATTAAGTAAAAAAACTGTAGCATCAAGAATTAATGTCATCGCTTCTTCGATAGAAGAAAAATTAAAATATTTATTAGCAACGTGCTCGTATTTTTCGTTGTGTCTGGACGAAAGCACCGATAATCGACATGAGCCAGTTGAGTATTTTTACTCGAATCGTACAAAACGATTTTTCATGTGTCGAGGAGCTCTTAAATTTCGTACCATTACATGACACAACAACCGGTTTAGATATTTTCAGAGCCGTTGAATAAACCCTTCAAAAATTAAATACCGATTTTTCCAAATGTTCGGCTCTCGTTATTGATGGCGCAAAAGCGATGACTGGTTCGAAAACGGGATTCTTCGGCTAAATAAAGCAGCGAGATTTAAAGTTCCCTCTTATACATTGCATCATCCAAAAGCATTATGTGGAAAAGCAGTTAAACTGTGCACCGCAATGCAAACTGTGGCGAAAATTATTAATTCAATTAAAGGCGGTCACAAATTTTTTAATCATAGAAAATTCCAATCCTTTCTGGAAGAACATAACGCAGTTTATAAAGATATACCTTTATATTGCGAAGTTAGGTGGCTCAGTGCCGGAAAATGCTTAGAGAAAATTTTTGCGCTAAGAAAAGAAATCTTCATTTTCTTGCAAGAAATGTCTCTTGCAAAATGTGACGATTTTAAGTCCTTTTTTGAAAATTTAGATTTTCTTTCCGAACTTGCTTTCATTGCTGATTTAACTTCTCATTTAAATCATTTAAATCTGAAGCTACAAAAGGCAAATCAAACCATTTCTCAATTAGTAAGTCATATTGACTCCTTCCGTAGAAAATTAGTAGTAATAAAAAATCATTTGGAAATCGATGTATTTCATTTTTATCCATCTTGCCAGATTCTCTTTACAGAACGTGACAAAGATTGTGATTTTAAGAAACATCTCCACATAATTGATTCTATAATAGCTCAGTTTGATATGCGTTTCAGTGATTTTGAAACGCTTAGAAAAGATCTTATTCTTTTTGAGAATCCTCTCGCAGTTCCAATTGAGGAACAAAATTTAGAGTTTCAAGGAGAACTTTGCGATTTGCAAAGTGATTTATCTCTCAAAACGCGGCCGGAAAAAGGGGTAGATTTTTTTAAGATATTAGATGCATCAAATTATCCAAAACTTGTTTTCAGGCTTCGAATTTTCTCAATGTTTGGGTCCACATATTTGTGCGAATGTTCCTTTTCTAAATTGAAATACTAAAACCGACTAACGTCTTCCTTGAGCGATGCATCTTTATCTTCGCTGATGCGAACTTCTTCTTCTAATATTCCCGTAGATATTGCGTCTCTTGTAAATTCATGTAAACGGCTTAGAAAATCGAATTAATATTTATTCTGTATTTTTGTATCGGTTTGCATTACTTTTTTTATCAGCTTTGTATTAACTTTAATAAAATTTTTCTTTCCACAATCATTGTTGTTGTCGTCCTCTTTAGTGGAATGGGCCTACTGGGGAAACCACTTTAAAAAAACGCTTCAACAATAGTACCTCATAGGTGATGTGGAAACTTATTGTCTCTTAATAATATTATAAGTATAGTTTTTTATATTTTTTATAATTAATATTTTTTATAATGTTTATAATTTTTAAAATATAGTTTTTATGTATAATTATGCAGCAGGAGTGTCTTCTTTAATTGAAATTGTATTTAAATATATTCATATTTCAATATATATTGATAGGTACACACGTTCCTGAGACTGTGTCGCGCGCGCTCCTTAGTTACGAGCGGCCGGCGCTGCGTTGCTAAAGCGCGAGCGGTGAGTAAGGGGCGTGCGTCGACATCGAGCCGAAAGTTGCAACTAAATCCCAGCACTGATATAAGTCTATGGAACGGAACCGTCGGTCGCCGCTTTCCGACGAGACTCGGAGCGCTTCGGGGCGCTGAGTCGACGGCCCGATATTCGGATACCGGCGGCCCTATAATGGCCCGAATTCGTCGCTACCTTTGATTAATTAAAAAGGACGCAATGCGCCGCTGCACCGTGCCCGGCTGGTGTTCGCCGGGCGGCAGCCTTCCGGCGGATCGACGGCCAGGTAACGAGTTACGGGGTGTGGATCGTTACAGAGTGATACGGAGAGCTTACGCCACGCATATATCACGATGATAAAGAGTCTGTCACGTATTTGAACTTGGCGCGTTACAGTTACGTCACCTTTGCGTAAAACAACATTATTAACAATCTCGGCGATGTTTTTCTCGAACACAATGTCACGCAATAATTATTAACGTAATGGAGTTTGAATATCTGACAATTGCGTCTCGTTTCATGTGGCTTCCTAATTAGAATCCTGTCGCATAATTTACCCAGCATAATACGTATTTCACAATATCAATTGT